>ONZH01021060.1:0-12417 GCA_900303285.1 Rhinella marina
TTTTATACGAGTAGCTGCTCGCATAAATCTTTTAATCCAACGATGGTTGGCAATGTCACAATCGAAAAAGCAGCTTAAAGCAGAGACCTGAACCTTTAAAGTCGCTGGCCTAAGGCCCATATCAAGACCCTGTTGTAAAAAATCTAGAATCTGCTGAATACGTGGACCCTGGATGTTGGGGGTCGGATTATTACACCATGAACAGAACCTTTTCCAAATTTTAAGGTATATGGAGGAAGTAACCTTCTTCCTGCAGGCCTTTAGGGTAGATATAACCCCATCTGATAAACCCTGCCTCCTTAGGACTGAAGTCTCAGGATCCATGCTGTTAGTTTTAGGAATTCGGGATGAGGGTGTAGGATAGGGCCCTGATGAAGGAGATCCTTCCTCACAGGTAGAGTCCATGGTTCGGAGTAAGAGAGGTTTTTCAGCAGAGCAAACCAGCTCCTTTTCGGCCAAAACTGGGTTATTAGGATGGTGGTGGCCTGATCCAGCAGAATTTTTTGAATTGTCCTCGGAATCATGGGAAGGGGAGGGAAGGCATAACCCAGATTCCAGTCCCATTTGTGAGCAAAGGCATCTATCGCCCAGGGATTGTCCCTGGGCTTCAGGGAATAAAACCTCTCCACTTTCGCGTTTTTTCTGGATGCAAATAAATCGATGTCGGGAGTCCCCCATCTTTCCGCAATCAGCGAAAAGGTTTTGTGATTTAGAGACCATTCTGTTTGGTCTAGTTGCTGTCGACTTAGAAAATCTGCTTCTGTGTTCGAGGAGCCTTTGAGGTGGGACGCAGATATTGATAGAACGTGACTTTCCGCCCAGCAGAAGATTCTGTTTGCCAAAGACTGAAGTTGGAGTGACCTCGTGCCTCCCTGGTGAGACAGGTAAGCCACTGCCGTCGTACTGTCTGACAATATCTTCAGATGCCTCCCCCCCAGGGAGGACTCTGCCGCCTTCAGGGATTCCCATACTGCCTGTAATTCTCTGAAATTTGACGATTTTAATATTATCGTTCGAGGCCAGACTCCTTGGAAGTAATATTCTCCAACTTTGGCCCCCCAGCCCCGAAGACTGGCATCTGTAATAATCTGCACTGAGGGATTTTTCTGCCAGGAGACCCCTTCCGAAAGATGCTGATGATGAGTCCACCATAGAAGGGACTCTTTGACCTGGAATGGGATGGGAACAATTCTGTCCAAGGATTGGTGCTGTCTGTTCCATACCTGCAGAATCCAAGACTGGATTTTCCTGTAGTGTAGTTGACTCCAAGCTACCGACTGGATGCAAGAGGAGAAGAGGCCCAGCAAGCTCATTGCTCCTCTTATCGAAGATTTTCTTTTCTTCCGGAAATGATTTACTTCGTTCAGGATATGGAGAATCTTGTCCTGAGGAAGAGATGTTAACTGTGCCTGGGAGTCTAACAATACTCCTAGAAACCGGACCGTTGTGGCTGGTACTAGGCAGGATTTGTTGAGGTTTACAATCCATCCCAAGGACCGAAGGGACGTTAGAAGGTGCTTCAAGTGGAGATGAGTTAGAGATTCTGAATCCCCCACCAGGAGGAAATCGTCCAAATACGGGATCAGGATCAGACCTTCCAGCCTGAGGGAGGCCACCATCTCCACCACCAGTTTCGTGAAAACCCTCGGGGCAGACGAAATCCCGAAGGGAAGCACTGTAAACTGGAAGTGATGAAGGTGATTCTTTGCGTCTCGAATTGCAAAACGGAGATACCTTTGCGAGTGCAGATGAATTGGCACATGGTAATAGGCATCTTTTAGGTCGATGGTACAGATCTTGGCATTCTGTTTTATTAACGGAATTATCGATGACAAATTTTCCCTCTTGAAATGTTTGTAGGAGATGTACCGGTTGAGAAATTTTAAATTTATGATCGTGCGATACGATCCTTCTTTTTTCTTGACTAGGAAGAGTGTTGAATAGTAACCTTTCCCGTGTTGACTGTGAGGGATTTCCACTATTGCGTTCATATGCAGAAGTTCCTGAATGCCATTCCACATCTGACGTTGATTCGTTAGAGAACCTGGGTTTGTTGTCACAAATCTTGTTGGGGGGATAGAGGAGAATTCTATTTTGTAACCCGAGCGTATAATCGAGAGGGCCCAAGGGTTTGAGGTTTTCTGCTCCCAGGCGGACAGAAACCTTCTCAGACTGCCCCCCACTTTGGCGTCACTGTTTATCAGTAGGCTTTGACTGGGGATTAAGGAGAAAACCTTTTCCTTTACCCCCTTTGGCATAACTCCATCGTCCCGATTTGCCTTTTCCTCTAGAGGAACGATCTTGGGACGCATAAGAACAAAAAGGAAATTTTCTTTTAAAGGTTTTTTCTTCTGGAAAGCCTTTTTTCTTGTCAGCGGCCTTTTCCAAAATTTTATCAAGCTCTGGGCCAAAAACATACTCGCCGGAAAAGGGGATAAAGCAGAGCTTCATTTTTGAGGCCTTGTCCCCCGACCAGGACTTCATCCATAAAGCACGACGAGCCTCATTAGAGAGCCCTGCGTCCTTTGCTGAGAATCTGATGGATTCGGCAAAGGCATCCGACAGAAAAGCCGTAGCTGATTTAAGCAGAGGAAAAGATTCCAGAATCTGTTCCCTAGGAGTCTTTTTGATGTGCTCTTCAAGCTCATTTATCCAGAGCATCATGGATCTGGCTACTGAGGTAGCTGCAATGTTCGTTTTTATATTGAACATGGCAGCCTCCCAAGATCTTCTTAAAAGGGCATCTACCTTCCTTTCCATCGGGTCCCTCAGCTGGGACGAATCCTCGAAGGGAAGGGAGGTTTTGTTTACTACCTTGGCCACTTGGATGTCTATTTTAGGAACATCCTGAAACATTTTGCACTCATTCGGATCAAACAAGAGACGATTTTTGAAGTCACGGGAAACACCTAGACGTTTCTCGGGTTCCGCCCATTCATCTAGAATCATATCTTTGATATTAATATTAATAGGAAACACCCTTGCTCATTTCACTTTAAGGCCCCCCAAACATATCATCTTGTATGGAGTGGGGTTTCTGTTCCTCCTCCACTCCCATAGTCGCCCGGACAGCATTAAGAAGGTCTGACATGCTATCATTGGAGAAAAAGAACTTTCTACTGCCTTCCAAAAACTCGTCTTCCGATAACCCCTCCGCATCCTCTTCATCAAATCTAGATGAGGAAGCCTCCTCATTATAGATATCCGAGTCAGAAGAAGGGGGGTAGGATACTTTTTGGCGCTTAGGAGATGGAGGGCGGACTTGAGGAGACAGATTGGATAGAGAGTTTTTTATCTCCTCCTGAATCATTGATCTGAAATCATCCATCAGGGAGGGTTGTTCCTCTCTTACAAGATTAGAGATACATGATCTACATAATTTCTTCTTATAGGAGTCCTCCAACTTCTTGCCACAGGATAAACAGCTTAAGGGTTTCTTTGTCTTTTTTGGGGGCTCTTTTCCCTGAAAAAAGGACAAAGCTGGCAATCAGAGGGAGCAAGGAGCCCCATTCAAGGGTAGGAGAGAAGCTGCCACCCATAGGATGTGGAAGAGAGGAGGACCCCAAAATTAACAGTGCCCAAGCAGACAGCAAAAACAAGAGAAAATCCCCCGTAGGGGAACTCACACATGGAGGAACTGAACCCTCAGGTTCTCTGGGGGATCGCGGCTCCTGGACAGACATGATCTGCTCAGACCTCAGATCAGATGAGAATACCGTGGCTACCGCCATATATACTCACATGTTCGGATGCCGAACCTCCTGCGCTGCTGCTTCCGGCTCCACGGGTGACGTCATGAAGGCACGTCCCGCCCGCGTACACGCACATACGCCGGCGCACGCGCGCACAACCAGCTCGCCACACGGGGGGGGGGAGGATGGAAGGCACTCACCCGGAGGGGAATAGCAATATCCCCGCGCTCACCCTGCACATGGTACCGGACCGGAGGAAGGGAGGCGCCGAGGAGCAGGCCCCGGATCAACCCGGACGAGTCCTGCGGGATACCCCCTGCTCAGCGTTAGCACCCGGCCGCGGGCGAGCAGGGGGCAAAGATAAGTGACCTAAAAAGAAAAATCTTCATCTCCCTGGCCACAGGGAGACCTTTCTCCATCCTGGCCTCTGTAGGGACAGGAAACACTGGTGTTGTTGGTGGGGGGGGGTCCTTTAAACCTTTCTCTGTTCCTGCCCCTACAGAGGTTAGGGGTCAATCTCCTTGTCATGGCCGTCGTGGTGATGAAATGGAAAATATATATATATATATATATATATATATATATATATATATATATATATATATATTTCAGTTTGTGGGGTGTTTAGTTTCAAATCAGTATTTTAGGCCTCATTCGCCATCCAAGCAGAAAAGTGTGAAATTGTTGTAAGGTACTCAGTGAATTTCATTTTAAAAAAATATATTTATTTCAGTTTGTGGGGTGTTTAGTTTCAAATCAGTATTTTAGGCCTCATTCGCCATCCAAGCAGAAAAGTGTGATATTGCTGTAAGGTACTCAGTGAATATCATTTAAAATATATATATATTTCAGTTTGTGGGGTGTTTACTTTCAAATATGTATTTTAGGCCTCATTCACCATCCAAGCAGAAAAGCGTGATATTGCTGTAAGGTACTCAGTAAATATAATTTAGAAAAAATATATATATATCAGTTTGTGGGGTGTTTAGTTTCAAATCAGTATTTTAGGCCTCATTCGCCATCCAAGCAGAAAAGCGTGATATTGCTGTAAGGTAGTCAGTGAATATCATTAAAAAAATAGTGATTCTGAGTTTGTGAGGTTGTCAGTGTTCATTTTAAATAAGTATTTTAGGCCTTATTCGCCATCCAAGCAGAAAAGTGTGACATTGTTGTAAGGTAGTCAGTGAATATCATAAAAAAAAATGTATATATATTTCAGTTTGTGGGGTGGTTAGTTTCAAATCAGTATTTTAGGCCTTATTCGCCATCCAAGCAGAAAAGTGTGACATTGTTGTAAGGTAGTCAGTGAAAATCATTAAAAAATATATATATATATCTCAGTTTGTGGGGTGGTTAGTTTCAAATAAGTATTTTAGGCCTCATTTGCCATCCAAGCAGAAAAGTGTGATATTGCTGTAAGGTAGTCAGTGAATATCATTTAAAAAAAAATATATATATATTTTTCAGTTTGTGGGGTGTTTAGTTTCAAATCAGTATTTTAGGCCTCATTCGCCATCCAAGCAGAAAAGCGTGATATTGCTGTAAGGTACTCAGTGAATATCATTTTAAAAAAATATATATATTTCAGTTTGTGGGGTGTTTAGTTTCAAATCAGTATTTTAGGCCTCATTCGCCATCCAAGCAGAAAAGTGTGATATTGCTGTAAGGTAGTCAGTAGAGATGAGCGAGCATACTCATCTGAGCTTGGTGCTCGTTCGAGTATTAGGGTACTCGTAAGTGCTCGCTGCTCGGACGAGTATCTCGCCATGCTCGAGGGAATGGCAACTTCCGCATCATGCTTTTTTGGCGCCTATAAACTCAGCCAATCACAAGCCAGGAGACTCTGCGGTACACCCAGCATCACGTGGGGCCCTTACATGTCGATAGCAGGGGTTGGCTGGCCTGATCAGGTGACCCTGGAATATACTAGTGACTGGCCGCGGTGCTTGGCTCAGATGTCGTCTGGATGTCATTAGGGATAGAGCTGCTGCGTTTCAGGGAGAGTGTTAGGGCCTGCATTTAGTTCTCTGTTAGGCAGGAACCACCCACAAAGAACCCAACATCCCTTCTAAGGGCTACAATAATTTTTTTTCCAAAAAATGTTCCAAAAAAAAAACAAAACTAAAAAAAAATATATATAAAAAAAATATATATATAAAAAAAATAGTTTTTTAGTTGTTTTAGCTCAGTGATACAAATCCATTTCACACAGCTGCGTGGAACCATTCTGTGTGTCACAGTTCAGCACACTCACTCCAATCCGTATTTTCTGTCCAGGTGACACTTTCTGTACGTCACTTAATACAACCAAGTCTTTTGCTGCCTGTCACGTATATAGCTTGATCAAAAAAATCTCTGTGCGACATTTGTCTGGGTTGCAGTCAAAATAGCCACCATTAACAGGGTGTGAGTTAGGTCTAAGATAGTTTCTGCACGTCACGTTCCAAAAAAACAAAACAAAAAATATATATATAAAAAAAAATATATAAAAAAGTTTTTTTGTTGTTTTAGCTCAGTGATACAAATCCATTTCACACAGCAGTGTGGAACCATTCTGTGTGTCACAGTTCAGCACACTCACTCCAATCCGTATTTTCTGTCCAGGTGACACTTTCTGTACGTCACTTAATACAACCAAGTCTTTTGCTGCCTGTCACGTATATAGCTTGATCCCCAAAATCTCTGTGCGACATTTGTCTGGGTTGCAGTCTAAATAGCCACCGTCAGTAGGGTGTCAGTTAGCTCTACGATAGTTTCTGCACATCACGTTCCAAAAAAATCAAGGGGGGTTCACTATGTACCACCGATACTATTGATTTAGCGATTTTCCAATAAAGATATTAACTGCCTGACTAAATCTCTTAAAATATTACTTTATTAATTAAATATCATTTAAAACACCAAACACCTGTTCAGGCTTAAGGCAAAGCACCCTGCAGCTAGAGATTGTGCATAAACTACTCTGCTGTATCCGGTGTCATGCCCACAAATATTTATGCCTGGTATAGTGGCATTAATATTGTTTCCTGTATGCCACAATACAGGTTCATTAAGGAGCAGGGTAATTATGGTAAATATACCTAGCGGGGAAAATAAATGTGATGGGGCTTATTAGCCGATCACTCACACATAAGTCGAGGTGTCAGTAAATGGATATCCCACACCATGTAGTTGCGGGGACATCACACTCCATTCACTGCACCACAGACTAAATCCACTCCCCGCTTAGGACCACATTCCACCCTGCTCCAATACAAATGACCTAATAGCACAGCTACATCGATCAAGCTCGCTACGGCTCAACGCGTTTCTGGGTCACTGTAGTGTGACCATCATCAGGAGCCACAGCCTAGCGAATAGCAGCTTGATTTCATTTCTAGCTATCATGACACGCTGCACAACTATTCTGATACATGTGCAGCGTGGGTCAGAACGCGTTGAGCCGTAGCGAGCTTGATCGATGTAGCTGTGCTATTAGGTCATTTGTATTGGAGCAGGGTGGAATGTGGTCCTAAGCGGGGAGTGGATTTAGTCTGTGGTGCAGTGAATGGAGTGTGATGTCCCCGCAACTACATGGTGTGGGATATCAATTTACTGACACCTCGACTTATGTGTGAGTGATCGGCTAATAAGCCCCATCACATTTATTTTCCCCGCTAGATATATTTACCATAATTACCCTGCTCCTTAATGAACCTGTATTGTGGCATACAGGAAACAATATTAATGCCACTATACCAGGCATAAATATTTGTGGGCATGACACCGGATACAGAAGAGTAGTTTATGCTCAATCTCTAGCTGCAGGGTGCTTTGCCTTAAGCCTGAACAGGTGTTTGGTGTTTTAAATGATATTTAATTAATAAAGTAATATTTTAAGCGATTTAGTCAGGCAGTTAATATCTTTATTGGAAAATCGCTAAATCAATAGTATCGGTGGTACATAGTGAACCCCTTTTGTTAGCCTAGAGATATTTTTGAGTGATGGCAGGCTTTTTATCGGGAGACATACATTCGGAGGATTGGTTGGGCAACCCAAAAGAAGTATTTAGTGACAAGGAACTACCTTCACAATCATTTGCACCCAGTATTAACTCGGTTTTCAAGAGCCTCACCAGGATATACAAGGATCAAGTTAGATCTTGGTGGGAGGTACAGACCCTTGACACCTATCTGAAGCATAAGATAGTGCCGAGGGGATTAAGAAATCCGATACTCCCGAACGTGAGACTCTGCAATACAGAGTTCATGAGGAAGTGGGAAAAGGAATCGGTGGAATCCTCCCCACGACTCATGAGACTCCTCTTAGAGGAGGAAAAAACACTATTAGCAACAAATACTGTGGAGCTACAAAAAAACATTGAGGCAGCAAAAAAGTTTTCTACCTCTCCTGAGTTTACCAAAAAGGAATCTCTATTGCAGCAAAGCATTGAGAGGTTCACGGGATAGCTCAAGGAGAGGAAACACAGTCAGTTCATTAGGGACACAAGAGACTTTAAGGAAGGGACGATATTTGATTTCCTTAAGAACAAGTCCAAAATACCCGAGTGTGAAACGGATCAGTCTTCCACTGACTACGACACGGAGTCTGAGGGTACTGATAAGTCCTTTTCCACTAGAAGGGGGAGAGGCCGAGGCAGGGGACGGGGGCGACAGTTGATAAGGGGCCAAAGAGGGAGAGGCAGCAGGGAACAAGGCGCTGTTGGTTTTTTAGGATCACCACCTCCTACGATAGAATACCAACTAAGGAACAGGAAAGATCCATAAGCGATTGGAAATTAACCAGTTGTGATTTTGATCAGCTTCAGGTCCTTAATTTCTCCCATCATACCCTTACCCCCTCCGAAATGTTGCTCCTCAAAAAATGCTTATCCTTTGTCCCTAGCTCAAAATACAACCCATTTGGCTGGGTAAAAGATATCAATTTATTCATCAGGAAGCTCAAGTGGAAGAAATTCTTCCTGACACACAATAAAGAACAATGTGAACAGTTGGGCATTGAACTGAATGAGCTTCCGGATGTTCAATTGTTATCAGAGATGTGGGAAGAAGGTCAAAGGGAAATAGGCATGGGTCCTTTTACTGACCTGCGGCCTGTATCCAGAAAAAATCCCCCGCCACAAGGCTATTCTGCCATTGATGCTTTCCTCACGATTGTTACAGAGATGAGCTATCTGCATTGGACACACTACAGCATGACACCGATATCGTCATTAAACCGTCAGATAAAGGCGGTAATGTAGTGGTCCTGGATAGTCAGATCTATTATGAGATGTGCATGCGCATACTGCAGGATAAATCCTGTTATGCCAAGCTGGATGCCAACCCACTTATACAGTATAAAGATGAGTTGGCCACCCTATTGAAGTTAGCACTGAAAGAGAAACTCATTGACAAGGTGGAGCTGTCATTCCTACTACCTGAGCACCCAGTAATGCCGGTATTTTACAGCTTACCAAAGGTGCATAAAGGCACCAACCCACAAAAGGGACGTCCGATCGTCTCTGGGGTTGGTAGCCTTACTGAGAGAATCAGTGTGTACGTGGACAGGATCCTGCGGCCATTTGTTACCAACTTACCATCCTACGTACGTGATACGATGGATGTGTTGAGACGACTGAATGATATTCAGTGTGAGGAAGGCATATTGTTGGCTAGCCTGGATGTTGAGGCCATGTACAGCTCCATCCCACATGACCTAGGATGTGTAGCTGTCAGGGCCTTTCTCAATGAACAGGGTACCCACTACGGACCTCATAATGAATTTGTGATCCAGCTCCTAGAGTTCATTTTAAAGGGAACCTGTCATCACCGAAACACCCCCTGAACTAGAGTAAGTGTTGTGTAGTGTAAGTGATGCTGAATCCGAATATGTAAGTTTTATCTTCATACTCACTTCCATTCCAACGCTGTGCTCCCACAAACCTGCAGTAAAATGCACTCAGTGGACTCTTCTTTGAGTCCTCTCCATTATGTGAGTGAGCACCGGAGTCCAGTGAGTGCATTTTACCGCTGGTTTGTCAGAGCACAGCGTCGGAATGCAAGGGAGTACGAAGATAAAAATTACATGTTCGGATTCAGCATCACTTACCCTATACAACGCTTACTGTAGTTCAGGGGGTGTTTCGGAGATGACAGGTTCCCTTTAAATCGGAACATCTTTCTCTATGATCACCGTATCTACCACCAGCCCAGGGGGGTGGCAATGGGGAGCCCTTGTGCCCCCACATTTGCTAACCTCTACCTGGGCTGGTGGGAACGGGATACTGTGTTCAATGATGACATGGAACGGTAGACCTCATCCATTTTATTATGGATGAGGTTCATCGATGACATCTTCATTCTCTGGAAGGGGACAAAAACAGACTTCAAGGAATTCGTGTCTATCTTGAACGTCAACAATCTGGGACTCTTCTTTACCAGCGAGATAAGTGACACCAGTCTCACATTTTTGGATATTGTGGTCACCATAGATCCCTCTCGTACTCTCAATACGAGGATGTTTAGAAAACCGACATCGACCAATACCCTTCTGGCTTGGGACAGTGATCACCCGCGAGCCCTAAAGGAGGGTATTCCAAAGGGCCAATACCTGCGGGCTCGCAGGAACTGTTCTGAGTGGTCGAATTTTTAAACATGCAGCTGATGACCTTCGGAGAAGATTTTCTGAACAAGGATATCCTCCGAGGTGTCTCTCTAAGGCATTTCAGCATGCCGCTGCATGCAATAGGGAGAATTTGTTGGTTCCTAAAGATAAAGTCCCAGAAGGGAATGAAATGCCTCGGATTATTGGCGCATTTGATGTGGCCCATAAACAGGTGCGGCAGACCCTGACTGAGTGCTGGAGTATACTCCAGTCAGATCCAGATGTGGGACAGCTGGTTGGGAATCGCCCCCTAATTACCTACAGACGGAATGGCAATATCCGTGACAGGCTAGTCCACAGCATGTTTACAAGACCAATACAGGGGACATGGCTCTCCAGGCAAAAACCCAATGGCACTTTCCCATGCAGTGGATGTGTTGCCTGCCCGGTGATCAAACGGGGAAAGATGGTTGTGAGCTCTACCACAGGTCGTGAATACACAATCCGGACGTGTATTAATTGTAAAACGATTGGGGTTATCTATGTGGCCACATGTATTTGCTCCATGCAATATGTGGGCAAAACAAAGAGAGAGTTTAGGAGAAGAATAGGGGAGCATCTCCGTGATATTAGCAACTGTGCTGATACCCCCATTGCAATACACGTCCAGGATAATCACACAGGTCTGAGAAACTGTGTAAAATTCCAGGGGCTGGAACACGTGAGAATGTCACCACGCGGAGGAGATATAGACAATTTGCTGCTCCGCAAAGAAGCACAGTGGATATTCACTCTCAAAACTCTAAAGCCCTTTGGGCTAAATGATTATGTGTCCTATACGTGCTTTCTGGAATAAAGGCTATAGCAGGATTAATAACATCCTGTTTAGCTAATGGAATTCCCTGTAGCTATATGTGCAATACTTTTTGTCCTAAATACTGGTACAGTATGTGTAATTAGATATCCATATACTCCGATGTTCTCTTACCATAATTATGTTTATAGCCGCAAATAGGTCACAGCAGATAGGTAGCGCATCTCCCTCAATGCCATAACATTGTATCGTGAGCGGCTGTAGCAAAGCTCCCTGCCACGCAGGGATTGGCTACACTGTCTCGGAGGTTCGGCCCAGGGGGAGGAGCGCTATATGTTTAAACACCGGAGGCGGCGGCGCGCGCTACGGCCGCCATAGTGCTGGGTTCTGACCCACGCTGCACATGTATCAAAATAGTTGTGCAGCGTGTCATGATAGCTAGAAATGAAATCAAGCTGCTATTCGCTAGGCTGTGGCTCCTGATGATGGTTACGCTACAGTGACCCAGAAACGTGTTGAGCCGTAGCGAGCTTGATCGATGTAGCTGTGCTATTAGGTCATTTGTATTGGAGCAGGGTGGAATGTGGTCCTAAGCGGGGAGTGGATTTAGTCTGTGGTGCAGTGAATGGAGTGTGATGTCCCCGCAACTACATGGTGTGGGATATCCATTTACTGACACCTCGACTTATGTGTGAGTGATCGGCTAATAAGCCCCATCACATTTATTTTCCCCGCTAGGTATATTTACCATAATTACCCTGCTCCTTAATGAACCTGTATTGTGGCATACAGGAAACAATATTAATGCCACTATACCAGGCATAAATATTTGTGGGCATGACACCGGATACAGCAGAGTAGTTTATGCTCAATCTCTAGATGCAGGGTGCTTTGCCTTAAGCCTGAACAGGTGTTTGGTGTTTTAAATGATATTTAATTAATAAAGTAATTTTTTAAGCGATTTAGTCAGGCAGTTAATATAAAAAAAAAACAAAACTAAAAAAAATTATATATAAAAAAAATATATAAAAAAAATAGTTTTTTGTTGTTTTAGCTCAGTGATACAAATACATTTCACACAGCTGCGTGGAACCATTCTGTATGTCACAGTTCAGCACACTCACTCCTATCCGTATTTTCTGTCCAGGTGACACTTTCTGCACGTCACTTAATACAACCAAGTCTTTTGCTGCAACGTATATAGCTTGATCAAAAAAATCTCTGTGCGACATTTGTCTGGGTCACAGTCAAAATAGCCACCATTAACAGGGTGTGAGTTAGGTCTAAGATAGTTTCTGCACGTCACGTTCCAAAAAAAAAAATAA
>ONZH01021061.1:0-56360 GCA_900303285.1 Rhinella marina
CCCACCGTCTGAAAAGTTAGTACACGGCTGTGTACCTTGAACTCTAAAATATTAGGCCTTATAATTGGCAACTGTACTGTGCGTTCTCTTGCAAAATTATTTCACGGCTGTGAAGGCAAAATATTGTAACCAAAAAAAAATAAAATGCGGAGGGGGCTAGCGGAATAGGACGTGGACAAGGACGGGGGCGCGGAAATGCTGTTGGGGCCATAGTTGCTGGTTGAATTATCTGAGGTAAATGATTCTCCTTTAGACGACGCTTTCCCTTTGCATCGTTCTGCGATTAAACCATAAATAACTCTCTGCATATTTATACCAAATGCACCCAGTACGAAAAAAGTCATAGAAAGTTTCCAAACAGAGACTGGAAAACATCAGTAAGTTGAAAAAAAATGTTCGCTAAAAAAAAAAAAAAGGTAAAAATAAAATTGGCAGTTGATAGTATCGAGCTATTGTCACAGAGAGACGCGATTACAACACCTTCATTTACATTCAGTACATGTCTCAAGGCATTGGGAGAATGAAAACAGGCCACGGCTGGAGTATGAAATGTACCACCGCTTTGTACTGTCCGATACTGACCCGGTCCAGGGTGATGTCCAGCGAGGAAAGCAGTGGAGAGGTGGTGGTCTGCGCAGCACCGAAAAAGGCAGCAAGAGGCAGAGGGATGTCCACAGGCAGAGGAATGTCCACAGGCAGAGGGATGTCCACAGGCAGAGGGATGTCCACAGGCAGAGGCATGTCCACAGGCAGAGGGATGTCCACAGGCAGAGGGATGTCCACAGGCAGAGGGATGTCCACAGGCAGAGGACAGTTCAGACAGAGAAGTGAGGCCACAGCCAGCAGGGCCGAGCGTAACCATCCCGCTCCTATGCGTCCTTAAAGAATCCCTCATCGCAATAAGGGAGAACGCATTGCACACAGAGGAGACGGGGGCAGGAGGAGACGCAACGGAGCTACACAGTCAGACCACACTTTTGTCTGCTTCACGGTGGCAGTTGCAGGAGGAGGAGGATGAGGAGGAGGAGGACGACGTGGAGGTGGCTGTGGAAGAGGAGGAGGATGCTGGCGGCGAGGGTAGCAGTCAGGCTGTGTGCGTCCCATTGGTTCAGCGCGGATGAGGCGGAAGAGGAAGAGGAGGAAATGGCAAGTGATCCTTCTGGTGGGGGCAGTGACGTCATGCCTATTCAGAGTCTGGCACACATGGCTGACTTCATGCTGGGCTGCTTTTCCCGGGACACACGTGTTGTCCGGATAGTGGAGAACAAACTGTACTGGGTCTTCGCAATCCAAGTTGGACACGTGGCTGGAACTGTCCCTGTACGCCTTGGAGGTGCTTGCCTGCCCTGCCGCCAGCGTGCTATCAGAAAGGGTGTTCAGCGCTGCCGGGGGCATTATCACCGATAAGCGCAGCCGCCTGTCAACCGACAGTGCCGACAGGCTGACGCTAATCAAAATGAACAGCAAGTGGATTGACCCGGACTTTGCTTCTCCAACCGTGGAAAGCAGCCAAAAGTGAAGTGCCATCTGTATGAAGTGCCATTTCCTCCTCCACCTCCTCCTCCTCCTCCTTAACCGCCGTAGAATTGCTCCGTAAATCAGAAAAAATTTTATATTATGGCTCACCTCTTGGGCCTCCACAAAATGTTTAAGAGGTCTCACCTCTTGGGCCTCCACATAATTTTTAAGAGGTCTCACCTCTTGGGCCTGCGCAAAATGTTTACGAGGTCTCACCTCTTGGGCGTCCACATAATTTTTAAGAGGTCTCCCCTCTTGGGCCTCCACATAATTTTTAATACGTCTCACCTCTTGGGCCTCCACAAAATGTTTAAGAGGTCTCACCTCTTGGGCCTCCACAAAATGTTTAACAGGTCTCACCTCTTGGGCCTCCACATAATTTTAACAGGTCTCCCCTCTTGGGCCTCCACATAATTTTTAATACGTCTCACCTCTTGGGCCTCCACAAAATGTTTAAGAGGTCTCACCTCTTGGGCCTCCACAAAATGTTTAACAGGTCTCACCTCTTGGGCCTCCACATAATTTTTAACAGGTCTCACCTCTTGGGCCTCCACAAAATGTTTAAGAGGTCTCACCTCTTGGGCCTCCACATAATTTTTAAGAGGTCTCACCTCTTGGGCCTGCGCAAAATGTTTAAGAGGTCTCACCTCTTGGGCCTCCACATAATTTTTAAGAGGTGTCAACTCTTGGGCCTCCACAAAATGTTTAACAGGTCTCACCTCTTGGGCCTCCACATAATCTTTAAGAGGTCTCACCTCTTGGGCCTCCACATAATTTTTAAGAGGTCTCACCTCTTGGGCCTGCACAAAATGTTTAAGAGGTCTCACCTCTTGGGCCTCCACATAATTTTTAAGAGGTCTCCCCTCTTGGGCCTCCACATAATTTTTAATACGTCTCACCTCTTGGGCCTCCACAAAATGTTTAACAGGTCTCACCTCTTGGGCCTCCACATAATTTTTAATACGTCTCACCTCTTGGGCCTCCACAAAATGTTTAACAGGTCTCACCTCTTGGGCCTCCACATAATTTTTAACGGGTCTCCCCTCTTGGGCCTCCACATAATTTTTAATACGTCTCACCTCTTGGGCCTCCACAAAATCTTTAACAGGTCTCCCCTCTTGGGCCTCCACATAATTTTTAATACGTCTCACCTCTTGGGCCTCCACAAAATCTTTAACAGGTCTCACCTCTTGGGCCTCCACATAATTTTTAAGAGGTCTCACCTCTTGGGCCTCCACAAAATGTTTACGAGGTCTCACCTCTTGGGCGTCCACATAATTTTTAAGAGGTCTCCCCTCTTGGGCCTCCACATAATTTTTAATACGTCTCACCTCTTGGGCCTCCACAAAATGTTTAAGAGGTCTCACCTCTTGGGCCTCCACAAAATGTTTAACAGGTCTCACCTCTTGGGCCTCCACATAATTTTTAACAGGTCTCACCTCTTGGGCCTCCACAAAATGTTTAAGAGGTCTCACCTCTTGGGCCTCCACATAATTTTTAAGAGGTCTCACCTCTTGGGCCTGCGCAAAATGTTTAAGAGGTCTCACCTCTTGGGCCTCCACATAATTTTAAGAGGTGTCAACTCTTGGGCCTCCACAAAATGTTTAACAGGTCTCACCTCTTGGGCCTCCACATAATCTTTAAGAGGTCTCACCTCTTGGGCCTCCACATAATTTTTAAGAGGTCTCACCTCTTGGGCCTGCACAAAATCTTTAAGAGGTCTCACCTCTTGGGCCTCCACATAATTTTTAAGAGGTCTCCCCTCTTGGGCCTCCACATAATTTTTAATACGTCTCACCTCTTGGGCCTCCACAAAATGTTTAACAGGTCTCACCTCTTGGGCCTCCACATAATTTTTAATACGTCTCACCTCTTGGGCCTCCACAAAATGTTTAACAGGTCTCACCTCTTGGGCCTCCACATAATTTTTAACGGGTCTCCCCTCTTGGGCCTCCACATAATTTTTAATACGTCTCACCTCTTGGGCCTCCACAAAATCTTTAACAGGTCTCCCCTCTTGGGCCTCCACATAATTTTTAATACGTCTCACCTCTTGGGCCTCCACAAAATCTTTAACAGGTCTCACCTCTTGGGCCTCCACATAATTTTTAAGAGGTCTCACCTCTTGGGCCTCCACAAAATGTTTAAGAGGTCTCACCTCTTGGGCCTCCACAAAATGTTTAAGAGGTCTCACCTCTTGGGCCTCCACATAATTTTTAAGAGGTCTCACCTCTTGGGCCTCCACATAATTTTTAAGAGGTGTCACCTCTTGGGCCTCCACATAATTTTTAACGGGTCTCCCCTCTTGGGCCTCCACATAATTTTTAAGAGGTCTCACCTCTTGGGCCTCCACAAAATCTTTAACAGGTCTCCCCTCTTGGGCCTCCACATAATTTTTAAGAGGTCTCACCTCTTGGGCCTCCACAAAATGTTTAAGAGGTCTCACCTCTTGGGCCTCCACATAATTTTTAAGAGGTCTCACCTCTTGGGCCGCCACAAAATTTTCCATGAGCCTCTGGCCAGCCCACGGCCTCTTCCTTCCTTTTGCGGTCCTACGCATCCCTCAACATCCCCACTGCTTTACCTGCTAGACATGACACTGGGCCAGGTCGGGTCACTGATATCTCTAGCGCCAACAATTTGGGCATTTTAAGGCTTCTGCATGTGTTTGAGTTGTTTTTACATTTTAAAGAAGACATGTCTGACCACATCTCACACACACACACAATGACAATTAGGGGTGGGGTCTATTTGCTTTCCCCCTTGCCTATGCCATCTGTGGTTGTCATAGGCAACGTGATTTTAAGGGGTGCAGAATTTTATCTTCTTTTTTGTCTAGTTTGGCTTGGGGTCCATGGCAATGTAGAGGAAAGAAGGTTTCCTTGTATGGTCTCACTTTACAGAGAGGTTAGATTGTGTTTGGAGTGTATTGTTGAGAGGCTGTGATAGTGGCGTAATAGTGCGACTTGGGCGCGTTATATGCACCCAGACATGCTTCCCCTGCTGTCCCAGTTGCATTCCAGCAGTGTTGGCATCCTTTTCTGAGGTTCCAGGGTGGACTTGGTGACCTCCAAGTGGTCGAATTGAGATTTCCAAGTGGCGAGCATTTTTTCCCCATAGACTTTAATGGGATTCGATATCCGGTCGAATAGTCGAATTTCGCAGTCTATTCGAATCGAATTTCGAACTTTCGAATATTTCACTACTCGCTCATCTCTAGTTGTCTCATTTCAGCAAGTGGCATTTATCATGTAGAGAAAGTTAATACAAAGCAATTGTGATTGTTCATATTGCTTCCTATGCTGACTTCATTCATTTTTCCATCAAATTATACATTGCTCGCTTCCATGGTTATGACAACTCTGCAAACCAGCAGCAGTGCTTGCATACTATAGAAAAAAGTGCTGGTCTATGCGCAGTCCTTGCTTTTTCATATATGGTACAAGCATGGCCACTGCTGCTGGATTACAGGGTGGTCATAACTAGAAATGAGCAAAGTTTAACAAAAATTTGATTCAGCTGCTTTGCCGAATTTAACAAAGAAATTTGCATTGTAACAAATTACTTTGTCATGAAGCACATCTCTTTGTAAGTACGTAGTAGGTGCAATGATGGGGAACGGCGATCGCACAACCCCCATGATTGAACCCCCCAGATGTCACATCCATCACTGATAGCGGTATCAGAGAATAACAGTGAGGGCTTTCATGGGTTAATCTGATTAAAATAATAATAATAATAATACTCTTCTTATCTATTTGATTGCGAAGAGAGCGGCGTGGTCATCTTGATTGAAGACACCACTAGAGATGAGCGAGCATGCTCGTCTGAGCTTGGTGCTCGTTCGAGTATTACGGTACTCGTACGTGCTCGCTGCTTGGACGAGTATCTCGCCATGCTCGAGGAAATGGCATCTCCCACATTTTGAATTTTTGGCGCCTATAAACTCAGCCAATCACAAGCCAGGAGACTCTGCGGTACACCCAGCATCACGTGGGGCCCTTACATGTCGATAGCAGGGGTTGGCTGGCCTGATCAGGTGACCCTGGAATATACTAGTAACTGCCCGCGGTGCTCGGCTCAGATGCTGTCTGGATGTCTTTAGGGACAGAGCTGCTGCGTTTCAGGGAGAGTGTTAGGGCCTGGAATTAGTTCTCTGTTAGGCAGAAGTGATCTCAAAAGAACCCAACAGCCCTTCTAAGGGCTACAAGACATTTATTTTTTGTCTCCTGGCTGGGCTGGCTGGCACTAGTAGTGCAGCTATTGCCATATATAATATATAACCCTTTTTTTTAAATTGTTTTATCTCAGTGATACAAATCCATTTCATACAGCAGTGTGGAACCATTCTGTGTGTCACAGTTCAGCTGTCCACTCACCACAAACCACAATCCGTATTTTCTGTCCAGGTGACCCATACTGTACGTCACGTAATCAAATACAGTCTTTTGCTTTCACTGATACAGCTACATTACAAAAATCTCTGTGCGACATTTGTCTGGGTTGCAGTCAAAATAGTCACAGTCAGCAGGGGCTGAGTTTGCTCTCTGATAGTTTCTGCACATCACGTTAAAAAAAAAATATATATATTAAAAAAAATATATAAAAAAATAGTTTTTTTCTTGTTTTATCTCAGTGACACAAATCCATTTCATACAGCTGTGTGGAACCATTCTGTGTGTCACAGTTCAGCTGTACACTCAACACAAACCATACTCCGTATTTTCTGTCCAGGTGACACATTCTGTACGTCACGTAATTAAAAAAGGTCTTTTGCTGTCACTGATACAGCTACATTACAAAAATCTCTGTGCGACATTTGTCTGGGTTGCAGTCAAAATAGCCACAGTCAGCAGGGGCTGAGTTTGCTCTCTGATAGTTTCTGCACGTCACGTTAAAAAAATATATGTATATAAAAAAAAATATTAAAAAAAATAAAATTAAAAAAAAAGGTTTTTTGTTGTTTTATCTCAGTGATACAAATCCATTTCATACAACTGTGTGGAACCATTCTGTGTGTCACAGTTCAGCTATCCAGTCACCACAAACCACAATCTGTATTTTCTGTCCAGGTGACACATTCTGTACGTCACTTAATTAAAAAAGGTCTTTTGCTCTCACTGATACAACTACATTTCAAAAATCTCAGTGCGACATTTATCGGGGTTGCACTTAAGCAGACCAAGTCTGCCTAATCTAATAGTTTCAGTGTAATTGCTCCATACTGCACGGTACGTAATAAAATACAAAATTTTGCTCTAACTTATCCACCTATATACAAAGCACAATCCGTATTTTCTATCCAGGTGACCCATTCTGTACGTCACTTAATTAAAAAAGGTCTTTTGCTCTCACTGATACAGCTACATTACAAAAATATCTGTGCGACATTTGTCTGGGTTGCACTTATACAGACCAAGTCTGCCTAATCTAATAGTTTCAGTGTAATTGCTCCATACTGCACGGTACGTAATAACATACGTAATTTTGCTCTAACTTATCCACCTATATATTTTCTTGTTCAGATTGTTAAGTTTGTGGGTTTCAGTACAGCAGGCCCATTTATTATTTTTTTTTAAATAATACACTTATATACAGAAAATGTTGAACCCCAGGGCTAAGGGTCGAGGACGAGGGCGTGGGCGTGGGCATTCAATTACTGCAGGGGGCAGAGGCCGTGGACCTGGGCAGGGTGAGACAGTACCTGCTGATGAGGGAGCTGTGAAACGCCGCAGAGCTACACTCCCTAGCTTCATGTCTCAACTTACAGGGACACGTGGTAGAGGACTGTTGAAACCACAACAGTTCGAACAGCTGATGTCGTGGATTGCGGACAATGCTTCAAGTAATTTGTCCACCAGACAGTCTTCCACGCAGTCCACCCACGTTACCGAAAGGGGACACTCCTCTGGCTCCTCCACCTCAACCTCCTTCCCCCCAGTCTGCCCCCTCCCAGGAAAATTTGGAATGCGATCCGGCATACTCTGAGGAACTGTTTTATGGACCCTTCCCAGAGTCACAAACCACTTCTCAGGTTGCTGCTTTCCCGATGCCCACGTTTTCCAACTGTCGCAGTCTGTGGGTGATGATGATGATGACAATGTTGACTTAGTGGAAGAAGTGTGTAAAGAGGTGTCGGACGATGAGGAGACACGGTTGTCAAACAGTGGTGAAGTTGTTGTCAGGGCAGGAAGTCCAAGGGGGGAGCAGACTGAGGAATCGGAGGATGACGAGGTGACTGACCCAAGCTGGGTTGATAAGCCGAGTGAAGACAGTGCTTCTGAGGCAGAGGCAAGTGCTGCACCAGAACAGGTTGGAAGAGGCAGTGGTGTGGCCAGGGGGAGAAGCAGGGCCAGAGCTGGTGCATCAGCAGCAACTGTTTCACGTAGTGAAGCTCCCGTGGCGAGGCCTAGATGTTCGCAAGTCTGGAGGTTCTTTAAAGAAAGTGAGGATGACCGACGGACTGTGGTGTGCAACCTGTTCCACACCAGGATCAGCAGGGGTGCCACTACTACTAGCCTAACCACCACCAGCATGTGCAGGCATATGAGTGCTAAACACCCCACTCAATGGAACCAAGGCCGTTCACCTCCTGCGGGTCGCACCACTGCTCCTTCCCCTGTTTCACTCACTGCCTCTTCTAGTTAACCCCCTGCCCAGGACCCCGGCACAAGTGCCTCCCGCCGGAAAACCACACCTTCGCCTCCACGATCCTCCACAGCATCCACCAATGTGTCCCAGCGCAGCATTCAGCTGTCTTTACAGCAGACGCTGGAGCGCAAGAGGAAATACAGTTCCACCCACCCACATGCCCAAGCCCTCAACGTCCACATCTCCAAATTGCTGAGCCTAGAGATGCTGCCCTATAGGCTGGTAGAGACCGAGGCCTTTCTCAATCTCATGGCAGTGGCTACCCCTCGGTATTCGGTCCCCAGCCACCACTATTTTTCCCGATGTGCCGTCCCAGCCCTACACCAGCACGTGTCACAGAACATCATCCGTGCCCTGACCAACGCTGTTTCTGAGAAGGTCCACCTAACCACGGACACATGGACAAGTGCTGCTGGGCAGGGACACTATATCTCACTGACGGCACATTGGGTTAACTTGGTGGAGGCTGGGACCGAGACTGACCCTGGGGCCGCTCATGTACTGCCCACACCGAGGATTGCGGGGCCTACCTCGGTCACGGTCTCTTAGACGTACTATGCCTCCTCCTCCGACCCCTCCTCCTCCTCCACCTCCTCCTCCGAATTACCATCCGTGGGCACTGCGCCTTCAGTCGGTAGCTCTAGGTGCAGCATCAGTGCCGTGGGTAAGGGCCAGCAGGCGGTGCTCAAACTGCTGAGCTTAGGTGACAAAAGGCACACCGCCCAAGAGCTGTTACAGGGCATAACGGTGCAAACCGATCTGTGGCTGGCACCGCTGAACCTCAAGCCAGGCATGGTTGTGTGTGATAACGGGCATAACCTGGTGGCGGCTCTGCAACTCAGCAGACTGACACATGTGCCATGCCTGGCGCACGTGTTCAATCTAATAGTTCAGCGGTTCCTCAAGACATACCCAAATCTGTCTGATTTGCTCACCAAGGTGCGCCTCATCTGTGCGCATTTCCGCAAGTCGACCACAGATGCTGCCACTCTCAGGGCAGCGCAGCGCCGCCTACAACTGCCCGCTCACCGACTGTTGTGCGACGTGCCCACAAGATGGAATTCAACATTAAACATGTTATCCAGAGTTTACCAGCAGCGCAGAGCGATTGTAGACTGCCAGATGTCAACTTCCACCAGAACTGGTAGTCAGGTCAGTCAGATTCCTCAAGTCTACAACGACTGGACGTGGATGTCTGATATCTGTCAGGTGTTGAGCAACTTTGAGGATTCAACATAGATGGTCAGCGGCGATGCCACCATTATCAGCCTCACCATCCCGCTGCTTTGCCGGTTGAAAAACTCACTGCTCAGCATGAAGTCGGATGCTTTGCGCTTGTCATAAGAGACGGTGGAGGAAGATACGTCGTTTGATAGCCAGAGCACCCTCCGGTCTATTTCTCAGCGCGTATCGGAGGAGGGGGATGAGGATGAGGAGAAAGAGGAGGAGAATGTCGACTAGACAGAAGAGGGTACCAATGCTCAGTCCTGCTTAACTCTTGAGCGTGTAAGGGCTGAAGAGGAGGAGGAGGAGGAAATGGAGAGTCAGGCCAGTGAGGAGAGGGAATTCTTGCATGTTGGGACTCTGGCGCACATGGCAGACTTCATGTTAGGCTGCCTATCCCGTAACCCTCGTTTTAGAAGCATTTTTTCAAACACCGATTACTGGGTGTTCACTCTCCTGGACCCACGGTACAAGCAGAACCTTTCCACTCTCATCCCTGTAGAGGAAAGGAGTATGAGAGTGAATCAATATCAACAGGCCCTGGTGCTCAAGCTGAAACAATCCTTCCCATCTGACGCCGCTAGCGGCAGAGGGCGTGGTTCTGTGGGCCAAGTAGCGGGGGAGAGGAGGCGAGCAGGCAGCTTTTCCAGCACTGGCAGGGGAACGCTCTCCAAGGCCTTTGCAAGTTTTATGTCACCTCAGCAAGACACTGTCACCTGTCCCCAGTCTAGGCAGAGTAGGGGGGAGCTGTACAGAAAGATGGTGAGGGAGTACCTAGCTGACCATACCAACGTCCGTAGCGATCACTCTGCTCCATACAACTACTGGGTTTCAAAGCTGGACACGTGGCCTGAACTGGCGCTGTACGCCTTGGAGGTGCTGGCCTGCCCTGCCGCTAGCGTGTTGTCAGAGCGGTTATTCAGTGCATCTGGTGGTGCATCACCGATAAGCGTACACGCCTGTCAACTGACAGCGCTGACAGGCTGACGCTTATTAAAATGAACAAAGCCTGGATTTCACCGGAATTCAAATCTCCTCCAGGAGAAAGCAGCTAAAGATTAACATTACTTATGTATCTGATTCCTCTTCTCTACTCCTCCTACTCTTTGTCGTCTTTGCCTAACGCTGACCCTAAAAACTCCATTTTTTAGAGGTCCAACTGGCACTCTTTTACCACGATTTTTCCGGAGGTCCACCTACAGGCCCTCTCTGTAAACAATTTTTCTGGAGGTCCACCTACAGGCCCTCTCTCTAAACAATTTTTCTTTGAACCTAGTTGGTTGCTTCCCTAACATGTGATGGGTATGTGTCTCGCCTTTCTTGGTCTGGGTGAGCACAATTGCCATGAGGGTAACCACCAGGCTGTTGCCTAAGAATTTGGGGTAATGGTGGGATTAGGCAGCCTCAGAGGCATCCATGCATGCTGCCCCTGCTGTTTCCTGTCCATTTCCGTGGTGTTTCCATCATTTTCTGATGTTTTCAGGTTTTCACCCAGCCTTCCCTAGGCAGAGCCTTTGTCCCCTGCAAAAATGCTCGAGTCTCCCATTGCCTTCAATGGGGTTCGTTACTCGAAACTAGCACCCGAGCATCGGGAAAAGTTTGTCTCGAATAACGAGCACCCGAGCATTTTAGTGCTCGCTCATCTCTAGACACCACGCAAAATCTCATGCGGTGCATGATGACGTCATCATGCTGGCCAGAATGGTGACATCATACGTCGTCGCGCATGAAATTTTACACAGGATCTTCAGTCAAGATGGCTGATGCTGTGCGTGAATGGATCAGGTGAGTATGTATTTTTTGTTTTTTAGCACCATTTCAGAGAAAATTGATTCATTACCACGAAACACAAGGAGATTCAGCTTCATGGCAAATCAAGTTTTTCCTGAAATTCAGATCGAAGCCCACTTTGGATACTTTGATTCACTCAACACCAGTTTACAAAACTTATATTCACCTGCTTCACCCTCATAAAGAAATTTGCTTTGTGATGAACTACTCCATCATAAACTACTCCAAAATAAACTACTCCAACAGACGCAATTATAGGGAGCGGTGATTGCTCAGATCCTCATCATTAAACCTCTCAGATGCTACGTTCATTACTGATCGCGGCATCTTAGATAAAAAAAAATTCGGGCTTTCAGGGGTTGATCCGTTAAATAAAAAAATTTAAAAAACCCTCACCATTACCATTTGAGCTGGAAGAGGCTGCCGATGTAGCACCTGAAATCTCACGTGGTGCATGATGACATCATTACACTGGCCGGCATGGTGACATTATACATCATTGTGTACAAGATTTTGAACAGGATCTTCAATCAAGATGGATGTGGACTCTTTGCACTCAAATGGATGAGGTGAATATTATTTTTTGTTTACCATCATTTGAGGAAAAATTGATTCGTTACCACAAAGCACAAGGAAATTTGTATCAAAGTCGGATTGAAGTCCACAAGCAGTGTAAAGAGCTGACTGAAAATGTAAGCTGTGGTGTATCTTCAAAAGAACTTAGTTTTATCATTATATAACAATTGAGAAACTACTAGAGATGAGCAAAGTTATGGAAAATTCTATTTGGCTGCTTTGCCGAATTTCACAAAGAAATTTGCTTCGTGAGTAATTACTTGGTCACAAAATACATTTCTTGGTATTCAGCGAATGCAATGACGAGGAACGGCAATTGCGCTGCCCCCTCAGATGCCATGTTCATTGCTGACAGCTCCAATGAGGGCTTTCAGGGGTTAAACAGTTAAAAAAATACTCACCTAATCCATTTAAATGAGAAGAGTGTGCCGTGGCCACCTTGATTGAAAACACTGCATGAAATCTCACACGGTGAAATCACGCCGTCATACTTCACCACGCGTGATATTTCACTTGGCACCTTCAATCAAGATGGCAGCGGTGGCCTCTTCACACGCAAATGGATGAGGGGAGTATGTATTTTTTTACTGCCATTTCAGTGAAAATTGATTACCGTATTTTTCGCCCTATAAGATGCATTTTTTTTCCACCAAAAGTGGGGGAAAAATGTCTATGTGTCTTATGGGGCAAAGGCTAATGAGCACTTCCATTATGGAAGCGCTCATTAGCACTGGAAAACCAAGAAGCGATGAAGGATCTGTACTTACCGCTTCCTGGTCCTCCTCTTGGCTGCGCAGGGCTGAGCACAGCGTGAGGGTGCTCTGTGACCTCATGCTGTGTACGCCAGTTCACAGCACAGCCGACAGTAGGAGGGAGCAGAGCGCGGGCGGAGAGGAGCGGCGGCAGCCTGAAGCAGGAGAGGTAAGTGTTTTTTTTTTATTTTATATTCTCTGCAGCTGGGGGCTGAAACAGGCAGTGGGGGCTCACATTGGGGGCTGTAAGGGGCAACATTGGGGGATAGTATGAGAGGCATGGGGGCTGATATTGCAGGCATGGGGGCTGATATTGGAGGCATGGAGGCTGATATGAGAGGCATGGGGGATGATATAAGAGGCATTGGGGCTGATATGAGAGGCATGGGGCTGATATGAAAGGCATGGGGGCTGATATGAGAGGCATGGGGTTCTTAACATTAGGGGTCTGATGAAAAATATTTTTTTTTCTTTTTGTACTCCTGTAAAACCTAGGTGCTTCTTATGTGTCAGTGCGTCTTATAGGGCGAAAAATACGGTAGTTACCACAAAGCATGAGAAATTCGGCTTCGCACGGAATCAAATTTTTCCCAAAATTCAGATCGAAGTCCACTTTGGATACTTCGATTTGCTCAACACTAGAAACTGCAGTCAACATTTATATTAAATGGGCTAATGAGTGTATAGTGGCTCACCAATTTAAGTGATGGAAGGGAGGTGCTCCTATCAGTTAGCTTTACTCGTAGCTACAGAAAGTTTTAATAGTCAGTATTTATATAGGTGATGGGCACACTCCTCATCTGATAGATGATAGATGAGATTTCTGTTGTAAAATCGGCTTATTTTCAATGAGTCTTGCTGTAAAAGATATTTGCATAAAGTACCATATGCATACAAAATAATATTTTCATAGGAACTAAGATGTTGTAAACAATTATATTTATTATCTCAATCCAATAGACAAGTTATAAAAAGTTAGTAGGTAGTGCAACGAGGATCCTGTGCTTTATGATTAAAAATCAATAATCAATACATATAAGAGGAAAATTAAAAAATATGAAAAATGTATAAAAATAAAAATGTAATAAAAATGTAATAAAAATAAAAATGTAATAAAAATAAAAATAGAAAAATATATAGGATGTATACAATGTCTATAGAGGTCTTTATACTGTATATATTTTTAGTCCATTAGTGAGTGAGAAGTATTGTCTTCTTAATATACTTTCTTATAATCTCTGTAATATAGTCTCTATGTGGTATTCACACATATGAATAGATTAATGAGTGGTGGCTTTTGTTTTGTGTCCTGTAGGACATGTACATTACCCCCTCTTGGCCTCTGGTAAGCGTTGTTGCGGACCGTTGCCTCCTGCGTTGGTATAGTTCCTTAGAGAACGCCGATCGCCGGTTCAGTTCGCGCTTTCACTGAGTGAGATGCGGCGTCCCACGTGGCGTCCCATGTGGGTGCCCGCAGTCTTTGGATGCGCTGAGACTCTGGAAACGCTGGATACCTGTGGGTGTTGGAAGCGCTGGATACCTGTTGGTGTTCTGAGTTACGTGAGGCCGCTCGTAACTCATTAACTCATTTCCTCAGAAATGTACTGCATATAGTGTTAATGAAAAGAGAGGTGTTAATGTCCAATGTAAAAATGCAGTGTAAAAATTAATGTTATGGCACATGCCGAAGACAAAATTGCATGCATGGCCCTTGTACGGCAACATAAGGACATCTGTGTGTCAGTGCATTGTGCCTCTGTCAGGGTACCTTTCATTAATCCCTAAAAGCAATGTGCAAAAATTAGTGTATGAGCAGTACAAACCCATAGAAAGCTACAGCCACCTTATTAGCGACGTATACAACATAGCTACTCAATATGTCTATTCATGAAGACAACAGCTTTGGCAACATTTCAAGGTAAGAGCTTAATAAAGCTTTTTAAACAATAAAAAGTGGACACTGCTGCAAAATAGCTAAATTTTTTAGACATTTTCTGCATAAACGACACTGCTGAGACATATTCTGAGCCAAAAAATGACATCTAGAAGACCTTCTTTTTATAACTGACCCTCACTATCTGTTCATTTACAATTGTCCTCTAACATTTTTATTGCCTTCTCATTCTAGGTAAACATATTTCTTGCTCTGTAATCGGCTGATTCCATTTGTCCATAATGACAGTCTACAAAGAAAAAGTCCACAAACTCCATTTGCCACCCCCAAGGTTACAGTGGTAATTGTTCCCCACTGCAGAACTGACTTTATTTTCTCAATTTGTCACTTTAGCTATAAACTCATACAGTCGGCGTGGGTCATGCGGGAGTGAAAGGGCCAGGTAGAGGCCATTCAATGTTGAGTCTTACTGGTAACACAAATACATTGCTCAGAAAGCAAGCACAGCTGTTTCTAAATACAGAAAGTGTCAGCTAAATCGTAGATCATCTATCGTCATTGCAAAACAAAATCATTTTCAGTTGGTGTCACTCCGTGTTAATTTTTCTGCCTCAACAGGTACACATTTTGTTACACAGTAGGAAAAACTCGTGACTGTATTGCACTTCTGCCATTGTCTTTTTTACATTATATGTTTTTGTGGAATCTACATGTTGGCATATAAAATGTTTAACCTTTATGTTGACACCACATCAATATAGTCTTGTACTCTTCTACTCTTCACTACTTTTGCACAATAAATACACTTTTCAAAAAAAAATATTATTTGCTTTTAAGTTGCCATATTCTGAGAGTCATAACATTTTTAATTTTCTGTCAACAAAGCTGTCTGATAGCTTGGTTTTTTTTGTTTTGTTTTTTTACAAACTGTAGTTTTAATTGACAATTACTATGTGGTTTAATTGACAGGATTATTTATTCTGCAGATAGATACAATTATGGAGATGCCAAATTTACATAGCTTTTTATGTTTTACAACTTTTCTACAAAAAATGTTACACTTTTTTTAAAGAATATTTTTGTCTCCATTAGAGATAAGCGAATCTATTTGCCTCTTCGTATATTCGTTACAAATCTTTGTTAGTTCCGACGCCGAGGCGAATCTGAATCTTTTCAGATTTGCTTCATACGAATCTTCTTAAATCTTTGTACACTAACGCTACGTACGCATCAGATAATTTGTACGCTAATGCTACGCATCTGATAATTTGTACACTAATGCGTACGTATTCAGTTAAGTAGTGTACTTTTACTGTATGGTTGTTATTTGTGCGGGCCTAGCGTCGTGCGTGCATATGACGTAACCGCGAGACAATAATACGCTAAAGCTTCGTACGCACTTTGTATGCTCATAAATATATACATATATTCCACAGTTTTCTAAATAAATTCAGATCCACAAGGGGACTTGAACAAGCAGTCTTTGGATCATATACATAAAACACTGCACTACCTATTCAGTGTAGAGCATTATGTTAGCCTGTGTACATATTACTGACAGGAATTTTATTGAGCCCTACCTCTGGCAGGGGATTTATGGAGTAATAGAAGGGGCCCCTTACCTCTGTCTAACCACTTAGATAGCATGGTTGCCGCTGATGATGGCATCTATGGGGTTAAACGCAAAGATCAGAGCTAGCTCTGATCTTGGTCATTGTAGCTGGATCCCAACTGCTGTGCTCGTTTATAAAGCATATGTCCATGAGACCTTAACTGTTGATCCAGTGGAAGATAAAATCCCAACTATTCTTAAAATACAATTTTCTGGACAGTAGGCATTAAAGAGGAGCGAAGATGTGTACCTATTATAGGTAGTTTCCTGGATTTGTAGGGCATAATTCATAAAATAAGCATATAATCCATCCTAAAATGATTGTTGATAGTTTGAAGTGTACCTTTAAAGGAGATTTCTAGGTGTTTAATACTGATCACTAATCCTCAGGAATAGATAATCAATATTAGATCAGTGATGGGTAAGGAACCTGGCACCCCCACCAATCAGCTGTCTAAGGAGGCCTCCTTACAGCTTAATTGGTACCACTCATTGGAAAATGGTTGTCCTTAGTATTGCAGTTCAGCCTTGTTCATTTGAGCTCCACATAGGATATGTGACCAATGAATGTGAAGTCACTGGCCTACGAAGAGGTTGCAGCTCTCACCACAGTGCTGCGGTTGCTTCAAATAGCTAATCGGTGGGTGTGCAGGGCGTCAGATGTCCGCTGATCTGTTATGGATGACCATCAATATAAAAATCTTAGACAACCCCTTTAATGAGGTTTTCCAATGTTTTAAAGTAATAGCATATTGCTAAGATATGCCATTTGTTTATGATTAGCAAAGGTCTAAACTGAACCTCCACTGATCTAGAGGTCATGGTGAAATGGATGCAGCTCTGGCCAACCACTGTGCATGAGACTGCATAATGGCTAAAATTAAGTGATTGGGAATTGGACAGTCTACAGTTTCCTGAACAGTCAGATGTCTATGAGTGTTGCTGGGCATCATTAGAAGAGATTACAATGATAAACCAGTGCTGTGTTCCCTTCAATTACAAAAATGAGGGAAGGTCCAAAACGTTGGATTATATATTCCAAAAATGATAAATTGATGGCATGTCCTAAAGATATGCCATAAATTTAAGAAATGGCAGCATCCCTTAAGAAATTAATATAATTTAATATATAATGACACTACTCAGTAGGAAAGTGAAATCCCTGAGGAAAAGGGCTACGTAAAAAACAAAATTACACAATAACAGTCATATTACTTTATATACTGTACCATTCACCTAGAAGTGTGCACAACTCTTCCCTACAATATTAGTTCTGTAGGAGCAAAGACTACAGATAATAATAAAGATGATAATGTAATAATAGTAAAATGAAAAATGACTGCAAGAAATCTGTGTGGAATTTCCCCTCATTCCACTGACAAAGACAACAAGATCTCTTACCTTGTTAGTAGCAATGAGCAAAGTTATGTCACTGTCCTGGTATCTGTTTACTTAACCCTTTACACACCTGGTCTCGAAGGTAGCCAAAGTGAAATAGACACAATTTATTTCTGCAGACACAGCCTATCAAAAGTATGTCCGTAACCAACAGGGACCAAATTTCTTACTGAGCCTGTGGCAGCACCTACATGAAAACTGATATCTGGCAGAAGGAACAGACAAGAATCTCTCCCTGGTTCCTAATTACTTGTCAAACAGAGTGTGTTGCCTGCAGACAGTCGAGCAAAAATTATGTCTAGTAAATTATTCAGTTAATATTTACATACAGAGATCTTTAAACAAGTATAAAAGTAACAGATCTAGCACATTTCTTCAAAAAGATACTTTTTAGCTTGCTTTTTATTGAATCCTGGGTCCTAGGGGTGTCATTTCTCTGTGTGACTGTAAGAAATAAATTGTTTTGTGCTCATACATTTACACGCATACTTGCCAACTTTCCTAAATTTCCATACACTAGCTTTAGCGTTAAGCGAATCAAAGCATCCAAAGTGGAATTTGATCCAAATTTCAGGAAAATTTTGATTTGCCACGAATGCGAATTTCCTTTATGATTACTAGTTTTGAGCGAATCAAAGCCAAACAAATTGACTTTGACTCGAATTTCAGGAAAAAATTGATTAACCACAAGATGAATTTCCTCACGCTTCATTGGTAACAAATCTATTTTTCCTGACATGGCGACAAAAAAACAAACAAAACAAAACTCATCCATGTGCTCAAAAAGAGGCCATTATGGCCATCTTGATTGAAGATATTGCACAAAATTTCGCTAATCAACATGTCACTGCACTGGCCAGGCATCATGACATCAGATCACCGCCCAAGAGTTTGGAAAAAATGGGATGGCAAAGGAATGCGCTTCATCACAAATCAAATTTCTTTGTGAAATTCATCAAAGCAGCCAAATCAAATTTTTCATAACTTTGCTCATCACTAGTGGTAACATATCAATCTTTCTTAAAATGGTGGCTGAAAAAAAAAATTGTACTCACCTCATCCACTTGATCATGGAGAGACTCCTATCTTTATTGAAAAAAAACCACCAAAGCACCTGTGGCAAGCGTGAAGACTTCAACATGTGATCAGGCAGGCGGGGCACAGTGACACGCGGTAAGTCTCTGGTGTGACTGATTAGTTAATTTCCGTAATTTTTTTAACAATGGAGCATTGCCTAAAAATACAATAGTTGTTCATAAGGTTGCAGAACTGGACTTCACCTAAAAAGTCACTTTTCCCAAGTACTAAAGGAGTAACTTGGTGCTGAGATTCCCCCTGGACTTACAGTAGTGCTGAATTGCACAACAACTGGACTATAAAAAAAAAATGAAACATGAAACATGTATCAACAGTGGTAGACAATAATGTACTGAAATAAACACCCATCGATGACATGAATTCGATTATTCATAGGCAAGACCAATCAAAAACCAAACAGCCAACAGAATCACAGGGAAATAATAAATAACAAACTTCAATGCTGACAGCATTCAAAGGCAGGACGACAACAGGTCTCAGGATACTCTGACCCAACACAATAGACTAAAACAAGATACTAAGAATCTTGAAAAAAATTGACAGAGCGCTTACGCTATTCCAGCAACCAGAGACTCAAAAAGGGCTGGACTTTTATAGCATAAGCATTCAACAGCATCTTCTTAAACTAATTAAGCTGAGCTAAGCAATAACCTGAGGCAGTTTGAGAGGCAATAGCAACTGAATCCTGAGTGAGAGTTTCACCTCTGTGACATCCATACACTGTAACAGGGCATATACAAATGGGTTGTCTTTTAGTAAAATAATCTTTTTAAAATACTATTGGTTGTCATATATTCCTTCCCATTTAGAGTACTAAACAGAGAGGGGAATAAGCCTCTGTCAGTCACTTATGTCAACAACTTTTGTCCCACAGAAAAAAAGAATCAGCCATTTCAAAATCCATCATACTTGACCCCTCTTTCTCCAACTTCTGCCATGAGTAGGGTAGTTGGGAGGTCCTCATGCGCATTCTTCATGTGTATGGCCAGCTTAATAACAGAATGTTTGTACGCTTCCCAATCCAACAATAAGATATTTTCCTGACATATTATCCACAATGATAAAATACAATTTTATAAAAGATTATTTGATAGAGTTGGATTTTAATGGGACCATAAAGGAACCATTTTTGTTTAAACCTTCTTTGTAATCGGTCAGTTGTGACTAAGAACTATAGGTCTGAATCATTTTTCTTCTGCAGCAAAGTATTAGCTACAGCTGTCCTTTCAATTTTCAGTTCTTCATGTCTCATTTTAGGTGGAATAGTTAGTAATATCATCACCTTTGGAACAAGAGCACCTTACATCTCAGCCCTCTAACACTTGTTAATATCCACATCAATTCATCACCTTGTCAGATCCTGGTCACTCACTCATTTAAATCCCTGAACCTTGACAGCCTTGCAATTCTATAGAACTACAAGCTCCTACTAATGTCATAGTGGGAGCTATAAATTATTAGTGTCTTCAATTATAAATTATACTGGAAAACCTGGTCATTTTTTAGTATGACATGTCATGTAACCGAAAATTTTCAATCCATCAGGCAATTATGGTTGGTGGCACAATGCTGTTTTTTTTACAAAATAGTTTGAAGACAGTTTATATGATTTATTAGTCACCTGCTAAGTGGAACACTCAAGATATATTTTCTTTTTCTACCAAATATTATATAGAAATGTGTGGGATCATTAAGATCCATTATGGCACTAGTTTGTAAACGTGTGTCATTTGCACTCTATAAGCTTTAATAGAATTTATTGTGGCTGAGGTGAAATCAATCTAATGGGTTGTTATTTTGCTATATTATGGTGTTCTGTATCCTGCTATAATGCCATGCATGATATTAACTGGTTTATGTCTTTTTTTTTTTTAAACAAAAGAAAGCTAGTCCGCACTCAAATATAATTTAGTTAAAATGTTAAAAATGTTATTATATCACATGATTAATAAGATTTGAAAACAATGTAGGAACAATAGTGGCATCACTGGTGAAGGGACACAAAGGGCACAGTAAAATACAATACCTATATAGAAAATAACTTTCACAAAATAATACGATTGACCATAAAGTACAAGTGCATGTAAACAATTTGTTTCACAACTAATAAAGACATTAATAGAAATCACGTTACCCATAGTGTGCTACACAGACAAGGATGGTGCCAGGGGTTTTGATACATGTACCATTTCAGGTTAGATGGCTTTATACTGTACAGTTGTCCTTTTATTATGTTCCATAATAATATTTTCTCCCCTAAGGTAATGTTCCACCTCTTAGTGACAACCCATGCACCTTTTTATGGTGATCACTCAGGGACCTTAGGCTGGGGGATCCATGAAGCAGAGAGTGGGGACTCGGCTCTCATGAGAGCTGTGCTCCTGCTCTAACAAACCAGACTGGCAGGAATGCCGATTCAGTCTGTTTAACCCCTTACATGCCACAGGAAACTGCGTCCATCACATGTAAACCATGACAAAGGGAGCTGACTCCCTCTGTCCTTCATTGGCATCCCTCAAATGAGATTGTGGGGTGCTGATGTGTGTATAGGCAGGCTGAGACCTGGTATAGGCCCCAAGCCTGCCTTGAGTGTTCTCCAGCAGGCTGTGCCGCCCTAAGTCCCACTGGTCAATGTCAGTATAGCACTGCTATTAAAACGTTATGCACTATAGTGCATTGTATTTTAAAAGCAATAAAAATTTGCCTGTTATTGTCCACTTGTCCAATAAAAATTATGCTTTTTTTTCCATTGAAAAAATGCTTTTCAATGAAAAAAATTGCAAAAGTAAGATCTCCCCCACATGTTTGGTATTGCCGCATCTGTAACAAACCACACTACACAAATATCATGTAGATTATCCCATATGGTGAATGCCATAAAAAAACACATTTTTGCTTCAAAAACATGAATAACAAGCAATCAAAAAGAGTTATTTACCCCAAAATGATACCAATAAAAACTGCATGTCATCCCACAAAAATCAAGTTGTCTCACAGCTCCATAGAAAGAAAAATAAAAAAGTTATGGGTCTTGGAATGTGGCGATGCAAAAAGACAAAAAGTTTTTCTTTTAAAAAAGGAGTTTTATTGCACAAAATTATCAAAACAAAAAATTACATATTTGATATCGCTGTAAATGTACTAACCTGGAAAATGAAAAATATGCCAAAAAATGAATGATAAATTATAGCGTAGAACAGTGAACCGTTGCAGTATTACTGCTTTCTCCCATCTTCCTCCCAGAAAGAGTTATTAACTTTTCCGGCAAAAAACAAGCACTCATATAGCTACATAGATGGAAAAAGAAAACAGTTATAGCTCTTTGAAGGTGACGATGGAAAAAATAAAAATAAAAAGCTGCTTGGTCAGTAAGGCCCAAAACTGGCTGGTCATGAAAGAGTTAAGGTTTCACTAACACTTCAATAACTTTGCATTAATCAATAGTACAGTGTATGTAGATGAGGAAAATTATAATTTCTGAGCAGTTTTCCTCTGTGCATTTCTTAGCAGTTTTCCTCAGAAGCAGCCCCAGGATCATGGGGGACATTATGGAAAGGCATTGACCTGTATGGTTGTGAATAAAGCACTTCAAATTTGTAATATGATCTTCTAGTGGAACTGGTTTATCAAGGCATTTTTCAAAGTGAAAAGCAATTAGCAAGGCAGGAGGAGATAGATGATAACATGAGAACTAGACATTTTTCACTGATAATTTTTGAAAGCAAGCCATAAGAAATCCCCTTTGACGTTTGCCACATCCCATGTTGGGGACACAGCAAACATGTGGAAGAAGGTGCTCTAATGAAATGAGATCAAAGTTGAACTTTTTGGCAAAGACTGTTGTAAGCTTGTTAATCTAAGTGAATCAAGTAAAAGCCACCATGTTTAAGTTACAACTGTGTCTAGCTGATTCCCTCCACTACAATGCCTTGAAAAAGTATTCATACCCCTTGAACTTTTCCATATTTTTTTCACATTACACCCACAAACTTTTTATTGGGATGTTATCTGATAATCCAACACAATGGAGCAAGTATTAGTGAAGTGAAAAGAAAATTATATATTGTTATAATTTTTAATAAATACTTTGTAGGACCACTGCAATTACAAATGCAAGTCTTTTGGGGTATGTCTCTACAAGCTTTGCACATCTAGAAGCTGACATTTTTGCCCATTTTCATTCATTATTCACTCATTATTTTGCAAAATACCTCAAGTTCAGTCAGATTGGATGGACAGTGTCTCAGAACAGCAGACAAGCACATTTGGCCGATTCAAGTGTTCATGGAAAATGGCTGAATAAGCATTGTCTACGATATTGTCATAGTGTCTCATCTGTTTCAAACATTTGGATTAAGGCTCCTTAAACATTGTTTTGGACACTTTTACCTCAGTTTTGCAGCTCCAAAATGTTGACAAATCTGCCCCATTAATTATACCTAAGTGGTTAAATTTTAAGATAGCCATATACAATAGATAAAAGATGGATTAGCTAATTGCAACTGGTTAAGCCAATCATTTAATATGTATGTGGTTCTCTCAACTCTTCTTTGATCCATTTTTCTGCTGGGAGGAAACCAACATTCCTATACCCCTATTTAGATGGAGCTTTCTTTTCTCTACAGCCAGAATGATAAGTGAGACACCAGGAGAATATGACAGTGATGTGGTGAATGAGAGCTAGACTATAATGTATTAAATGTGAACTTTTTGTATTTGACTTTCCAAAGATATAGCTTCAACTTTTGATAGAATGACACGTAGATGTGTTTATTACATTTTGCAATATTCAGTTGTGGATAAAACTATGTGAACTTAGTAAGGAAAGCCCCAAAGAGCTCTGGCATAAAACTGTCAACATGCATGAACATGGTCTATAAAAATAAAATATCTCAAGAGCAACAAACAATGTGCATGATAGATTTGCCTGGGAGGCAGCAATTTTTTTATTGAGAGATACTGGGCAGAAGACCTTTCTGAAGCTGCTTGCTGCTGAGTCCTGGCTGAGGGCCCCATGTCTTTAATAAGACTCTGTACTGATTCATAGTGACAGCAGTAGTTCCTGTGGAGAAACAGTGGCTTGGTCGTATAGAACTAATTATGACCTAGGGAGACAAGGGAAAAATACTTTTTAGCCAGGTGTTACACAGCAGGACTTTCTAAGTGTCACACCATTTAATTAGAAGCCCTGCTGCTTGATAATTAGAAGTAATGTGAGTATGACCATGTACAGGCAAGTGACATATTGTGAAAACAGTCCCGATACACTTGCATGAGTAATTAAAACTGAGACACCAAAGCAGACATACAGAGAACATGGTCCAGGCAGGGATGGATTGGGGCAGCAGGGTAATCAAATCACGGACCTTTGTAGATCACTAATTTAGATGAAACAAAACCATTTGATAATTATTTTTTTCTTGTCATAATTCACAGAATGAAAAAAAGTTGCCACATCATTTATGCTCTGAATATTTAGGCTCTGAATATTGCTCCCAGTCCCTAAAAGAGACAGATGGCTATGATTTAACCTAAGTTTTATAGATATTGTGACAACGGCATGTTGTGCAATGCCTATTGATTTTAACTTATTGAATCAAGGAACACAATAGCTCAGTTTTTTTCATGCTGTTTCAGTTCATAATGTAATGTTTCTAATTCATACCATTCAGCACATTAATTTTATTGGAAAAATAAGCTTCCATCTATGAGGATCTTTTTACTAGTAGTGCTTTCTGTCTTGTTAATTCTTTCCTAGCACTCTTGCCAGAATATTGCCCACAATAGTGATAGTGGCTAAAGTAGAAAGTCCCCAGTATTTCTCCAAGTAGTTATAAAGCATCCGCTGTAGGGCCCCACAACTAGTAAAGCTTTCTATGGTGCACTCAGTAGTAATAATACCTTCTATAATAATAGCATCTAATAACATTAGTGCCCATATAGTACCCCTACCAATAATAATACCCCGCGTCATATTGTAGCAATAATAATACCTCTATAAAGTTTTCAGCATTATTTATATACCATATAGTGCCTCCAGCACTTATATTTCCCCCAGTGTGCCCCCAGTAAGAATAATGCCCCAATAGTGCTCCAGTAATTCCCTCTATAGTGCCCAGGTAATGATAACAATGCCCTCTATTGTTCTCTGTATGAATAACAATGCTTTCTACATAATACTCCTGATAATGCCCCCTATTGTATTCCCCAGTAGTGCCACCTACAGTTTCCCCAGTAATGTTCTCTATAGTGCCCCCAGTATTAAAAATGTTCCCTATTGCTCCCCCAATAATATCTCTATAGCACCCTCCAAGAAAAAAATAAATGAAATAAAATACTCACCAGAGTCTTGTTCTATGACACCTTCTGCCATTTTCTTCCCGCCTGAATCTTAAGACGCCAGTGTCCCAAAGTTATTGCTTTGCGACTAACGATCCTGTTAATATACTAGTTCATAGGCTTCAGGTCTAGTGGCCTAAGAGAATTAATGGTGGGGCACTGAGCCATCGGCTGTAGTATTTAACTGTATCTTCATCATAAAGATGGTAATACAGTTGAACTCAAGAGGGCACTTGCAGCATGGTTGCCAACCGTCCAGAAATTTTGTAAAAATAGACAACGTTTTTCCTGCATCCATGAAAAAAAATAGATGTGTCCGTGATTTTTTTGAGGCTGTCAGTACTTGACTAGATTATTTTAGTGGTAATTATCATCATTTTACAGCTCAGTAAATGCTAGTAATGAGTTCTGAGCAGTATATTGAGCTATAGATGTGTATTACTTATAATATTTATCATTAACTAAGGTTTTCAAATTTGTCCATAAAAAATGTTGGCTGTCTGTGATTTTGGGATAAGTTGTCCAGAAAACAGAAAAACTCTGGTTGGCAACCTTGACTTGAAGATGCTGGCTAGACACATAATGATATGAAGCTCCCAGCAATAATTAACTATAGCAGTGACAGGCGGTTATGTACCCGACCAGCAGCTGTGAGTACGGCTCAGGTAAGGGAAATGGGTAGTCTGCTCCTGAATTTCAGTATGATAGCTCTCTGATGCATCGTAGGAATACAGTATACAATCCAAATATATTTTTTCTTTGAAAGCCAGTAAAATTATTGTTCATGTAAGAAGTAATAATAGTTCATGAGTACAACAAGAAGGATAAACAAATCCTTAACTAATCTTAGAAAATGTATTATTTCCAAAATTAATGTTAATTGCATAGCTAAATGGAGATGGGTCACTTACTGTAGCAGAGGAAAGCACAATCTTTAGAAGCAAATCTACAATTACTCATTTCACTTCTGAAGTATAATCAGATTTACAGGAAATCTCCAATTATCTATAATTCTTCAGAATAGTCCATTTGTAAACCTTCCATTGAATATTCTCAATAGTCTGTACTAAGGATGAGCAAACTGGTTCTACCGCTTCATGATTCGGTCTGAATTTTTTTTAAAAGTTCAAATTCAAGCAAAACAAAATGTTTGCACAGTATTGTGGAAAAAAAATACAATGCAACAGCACTCTGCAAACCAAATAAAGTACAAAAATTCCAAAGTAACAGAAAGTATTCTGGTGCTAATGATACGCTTATTTAGTAAATTTGAGATCCATGGCAAATATTTTTGTACAAAATTATTTGGGCCCGTCTGTCAAACGTCAAGGCGATCTCTGCAAGATGGGAACCTAACACTAAATGCTACCTGTTATGTGCTGTGACGGCCACAATAAAATTCAGGGAGTGCAGGTTCCACATGCATTCTGGGTCCACTCTGCTTTTTATCATTTTTGGTGCCAAAATGGCCTCCATTAAATCCAGTGAATGCAGGTATCAACATGCATGCTGAGCCCACTCTATACTTCACCTCATGCCAAATCGCCACCACTAAAGGCAATGAGAGTCCACTCTATACCTCTCCTGGTGCCAAAAGGCTTCCAGCGAGTGCAGGGAGAGCAGGCTACAGCTTTATACTTACACTATGGGGAAGACAGGCTGGTCAGAAGTGCACGACTAAATGGAGAAGTCACACCCCCAATACAAACTGCAAAGAAAAAGTGGGTCAGTCAGCACATCCCAGTGCGCAGGTGCACGCTGCCATGGCTAAATACACAAAAAAAATACAATGCAACAGCACTCTGCAAACCAAATAAAGTACAAAAATATGACAGTAATATAAAGTATTCTGGTGCTAATGCTATGCTTATTTAGTAAATTTGAGATTCTTGTGGGCCACTTGATGTCCCTCTATATATTCAAATTAGCTTTCCTAAACCTATGTCATGCCAGCAGATGCTAGACATGATAATTTGCATATATTTTCCCCAGAAGTCAAGATGAGCATTGTCTAGCCAACAATAGTTATCAACATATATCAACTGGTCTCCATTATAGAAATGGAACCAACCCAGAGGTTTCCCCTAAGGCCCTGCAACTAGAAAAGCTGTTCTCAGTTTTATACTGATAAAGGGCTTTTGTCCTGAAAGAGCTAGTTGCACATGTGAAGCTGGCTTACCTATGTTCCTAGCTTTGCTAAAAAAGCATGCTTAATAGGCAGGAAGATATTTTCTTCAATTGTAGAATATTGGATAGAGAGAGTGCAGGGACAGTGTAGGGAGATCATAGGGAGAGTTTTTACACACTGTAGGAAAAGCATAGGGAGAACATAGTGAGACTGCAGGGACAGTGCAGACTAAGTGTAATCATCCTGTGCGTCTTGTTCAACTGCTATGCTATTCATACTTAATTTGTTCTGTTAAACATAGACTTACTGTGCATCAGATTCAATGTCAGCAGGCAGTCTAATACATAGGCCCATTGATCTTGTTCATCTGCTTTGCCATTAATTATTAATCTGCTCTGTTATACCTAGACTTACTTTGCGTCAGAGTGAGTGTCAACAGGCAGTCTAGTATATAGGTGCATTGCTCTATTTCACCTGCTGTGCCATTATTACTTAATGAGTTCTGTTTTACGTAGACTTATTGTGCGTCAGACTCAGTGTCAACAGTGAGTCTAATAAAGAAGAATGTTTATTTAGTTCACCTGCTGCTCCATTAATACTTATTCTGTTCTGTTATACACAGAGTTACTGTGCGTCAGACTCAGTGTCAACAGTGAGTCTAATAAAGAAGAACGTTTATTTAGATCACCTGCTGCTCCATTAATACTTATTCTGTTCTGTTATACACAGAGTTACTGTGCATCAGACTCAATGTCAACCGGCGGTCTAATATATAGGCACATTTATCAAGTTCACCTGCTGCTCCATTAGGACTTAAACTGTTGAAATAATCTGTTGAATCTGTTGAAGGTTGAATCAATCGTGATATAGGGCACAGAGCAATTTAATTGAACGGTGTACACAGTGGAGTGTCCACACTGATTAATCTTTAGGCGAATAAAGTAACCAAATAAATTAATCTGCTTTAGTATTACAATCCCTGTGGTGAACGATGTTGAGTGGGTAACCTACACTTTTCGGCAAAGGGCAGACACACAGTGATTCCATCAGTGTAGCGGATGCAGCCCCACACACGTAAGGGCAATTGGATGTGGTAGCGTTCAACTTAGCGCCATTATTAGAGCACAGTTACAGATGCAAGTAAGAGCTTTTTAATGGCAGCAACTTTAAGAAGTTATTGTACGTCTGACTGTTTCCCTTATGAGGCTGAGAAGGCATAACAAGTACCCATCGGCTAAGGTTAGCCACACTTCAGTGCAGCTTGTGTGAAGCCCTGCATGTGTAAGGGCATCACAGAACAGTTAGTCCTGAACACCTCTTGGTCCTCCAGGAGGTTGCACACAGTTCAGCATGTGCAGCCCAGCACATGTAAGGGCATCACCGAACAGTTAGTGCTGAATGCCACTTGTCCTTAAAAAATGTTGGACACGTACCGCCTTAGGTCAAATAACTTCTTGTATTTAGATTAAAACCAGTTGGGCTGAACTTGGTGAATGAATAAAACACGGCAGCTGGATTATTACCATAAGGGAGGAGTCTCAATGGTTATTGGAATGAACCACACAACTCGCTCCACCAACTTGAGCTAGATTCATTTTAGCCAATATGTTCTTTTAGTCAGTGTTTGGTCAGTGTTTTGCATCAGTATTTAATCAGAATTTGTAAGCCAAAAGCAGGAGTGGGTCCAAAACATAGATGAGATGCAAATAATTCCATTACATTTTATTACAGGACCCACTCCTGTTTCTGGCTTACAATAACTGACCAAATACTGATGTAAAACATTGATAAAATATTTTAGATAATTTAGACGTGATGCTTTTATTGACCTGTAATACTGACAGTAATTCCGCAGCTAATAGAAGGGATTAGCGTCCTATAGGCCACAGGCCTAAAGTGGCCTGCGGTCTACAAGTTGGGGACAGGTAAGTCAAGGAGCTAGCTTTCTGCTCTGTAATGGCCCTCAACTGTACTGGGTATGCGCCCACACTAGCTGCACAAATATGAATTTAAATTTGCATGCTCCATTTATAGAGGAAGAAAAAGCCTTTCTATAATGTCCTCTTTTTAAAATGAAAAATATTGCCATGGTGAAAAAATAGCCAGGATAAATTTTGGAAACACTTGGAACATCATATTTGTGGCTACAGCTCACTTAAGTCCTATGGAATCTCCCTATTCTAGTTTCTCCTATTACTGATATCTGAGCAGTCTGAGCTTTGGCAAATGTTTATTAAAAATAATACAGGAAATCTCTATGTCCTTTGAACGTGATCCCATCAGATATTTTGGAAGACAAATCCCTAACTTAAATCTATCTATATGATCAGTCTAATGCCACAGTATGTTTTTATTATCTTAAGACCACTAAATGAAAACCAAAATGTAGAATTACATAAGTTTCTAGATATTTTATTCAAAGGAAAAACCTTAACACGAACACTTCTCTTCAAAGTAAGCAACTCGTATTGACTCTATGTCAATAAACTCTTTCCTCCGGTTTTATGACTCCCTTAATTGGAAATCAAACATTGCAATCAATTCCTATATCCACAAATGGGAAGAAGAACTACAAGTTGCTGTTTCTTTAGGGAAATGGTGAATGACTTTTTGTTCTGCACATACATTATTCACATATTTATCTCATCAAGAAGCAGTGGTTTAAAAAATACCTTAGATGGTAATACACTACAGTAAGGTTAAATCAAATATATTCCTCTTCCCAAAAATGTTATTGGAGAAAATGTGATCACACTTGTACATTGAGACTTAGGCTACTTGCGTTGTTATTTCAGGTACTGAGATCCGGCAGAGGATCTCTATACCTGAATTAAACTGATCCCTTTTGATTTTGCACATCAGGAGGCATCCGTTCCGTTAGGATGCAGTTGTGTGATATCAAAACTGAAAAAAAAACGGATAAGGCACTAAATACATTGAAAGTCAATGGGTGATGGATCCGGTTTTTTAGTCTCCTAAAAAAACTGATCCGTCACCATTGACTTACATTGGTTTCAGTACTTGATCAGTTTCTTTCAGTTTTTTTTATGACCGGACACAAAATTACAGCTTGCTGCGGTTTTGTGTCCGCTCACAAAACTGAAAGCTGTCTGAACTCAAGACATCCTGATGCATCCTGAATGGATCTCTTTCCATTCAGAATGCATGGGACAAAACTGATCAGTTTTTTTCCGGTATTGAGATCCTCTGCTGAATCTCAATACCGGAAAACCACAAGGCGAGTGTGAAAGTAGCAGTCCAGTCCCATGTATTATGACCGCCAACTGATAAACAGAGTAAACACAGTGTGCAGCTTGAATAGCAGCTAGACGGACTGAGAGTGACTCAATAAGGTTCTGATAGGTTGCTACAGGAGCTATTCTGACTGCAGTGCATCCCACAACTGTTGTAGCATGCAGAGGGAGGATCGATAATGGGAACACGACCAGGACTTGAAAGATGTTCTGACCCCATATCCATTAGTTACTTTCAGGAAAGGCAGATCGGTGCATGACTGTAAGAGAGAACACATGGCTAAATTGAAAACCTCTTGGAACTTTTGGGTGTAGTGGATGTTTTGGATGCCCCTATTCCATCATTTAAAAACCATTAGGAATGTCTCCACTAACAAGGAATACAAGATAAGGGACTGGCTGGAGTGGTCTATTTGTGTACTTGCAGTTGCCCCTTAAATTATGTTGGCAAAACCAATCGGGAGCTTCAATGCAGAATAGGGGTTCACTTAGGTGATATATACCATAAATGGGATACTCTCATAGCTCGCTATGTTTGGTAGTATCATGGGAGGAATCTGAAGGGTCTCAAATTTCAGTTCATAAAGGTTGTCCGGCCCTCCCCTAGAGAAGGGGATTGGAACAGGAGAATCCTTCAAAAAGAAGCCCAGGGGATTTACAGACTATGTATTGTAAGTCTGCTGGACCTACATGAGGGCCTGTCTTGTGTTCAAATATAAATTATAAGTATATTTCATAGGAAAATGATGTTATCAGGCTAAGGGCTTTTGATAAAAATTATCTTAGTCAACAAGGGGGGTTATTGCAGTTTTTAACCTATTGGGGTTAGAAACACCACCTTTACAGATCCCTTGTATGGGTCACATATAAACCCTACCCTAATTATAATGTTTTAGGTTGGTAGATTGTGACAAGTTTGAACACACTGCGCTTCTACATGACTTGCAGCATCAACATCATGAGTGCTATTATGCACTGAAGTGACCATTTTTATGCTAACTTATACCATCTAGCCTCTGGTTCCCTGAAGAACCAGCTCAACTGCTGGGGAAACAGACAGCCAAAGTAGACTTTCAGGGAGGTATTAGGAATACTAAAATGGCCTAGCCACTGAGAGGTTGGGTTGCCCCTTTTGCTGTGGCAGGAATAGTGTAAGGGGCAGTATAGGGCAAGCTATATGTCCTGTGTGGATCTTTCAATAACCAAAACCAATATTTTCCAATTGGAAGGACTATCTGGACGGCACCCCACCTGTGGTGATCTGATCATTGACTACCAGCTGTGAGTACAGATGGACCATATGTACATTTGCACAGTGGTTGTAACCTTAGGATACATTATTGTTCCCTATACCACCTGTTTAAAGGCTATAGAGATATATTCAATGATCATTATATTATCTATGGGAATTTTGTTGTGAATTATTTTAGGATATATTCAATAAAGGTTATTTTTCAAAGTTTTTTTTTTTATTTACGGTAGGGAAGTTCCTATAGGGAACACAAATTGGTTGAGAATGCCCTCTAAACATGAAGTGGGTCCAGAGAGTGCCATGAAGATATTGCCCAGGCATCACCAGCTTGTGTTCTTCCAGCAATGGTTGCAGGGTGTTTATTCTCTGATGTTTCTCACCTGACATGCCAACGTCCATCCATTTGATGAGGGAACAAAAGTGACTCATAGGAGAAGGCAACACTTTCACAATCAGCGCAGATCCAATTCCAATACTGCTGCAAAAATTTAAGCCCTTTCTGGTGATGAAACTTTGTTAGTAGAGGTGCAGTGACCATCTGTCTGCTTCAGTGCCCCATACACAGAAAGATTTACTAAACTGTTGCTAAAGGCACATGTCCTGTATCCTCCTGGTTTATTTTGGTGGTGAGCTGCTCCACTAGAAAACCTTCATCTCTCACATCATTGGCACATGGTGCTCTGCAGTTTCCACACCATCTATTAACAATGGTGCCATTTGTCCATTCACAATACAGTTTCACCGCAGCAGCATGGGGACAGTAAATAAACTGTGCAGTTTCAGAAATACTGTCCTTCTTAACCTGAAAGTCAATAATCATTCCTTTTTGCAACTCTGATGAATCCCCCCTTTTGCTCATGACAGAAAAGAGGAATATGTGTAGAAAGTACCTTATACACTTACCAAGCAGGCTCATGACAAATGACTCCTTTTATGAGCTACTCACTGCCGACATCGAAAGTAGGAAGTGGTCACAATAATGTGACTTAACTATGTATATTATGGGATTGTAATGAGATAAAACCTCTATGGTAAGCAAATCAATAAATCATTCAGAATATTACTAAAATTGTGACCACGTCCTCTTTTCCCAACTTTAGCTTTTTTTGTTTATAGTAATTGATAGTAGTAAATAGATTTCCACCAAACTATAGATAAATAGTAGCATATTTATTAATGTCCACCAAGTTCATAATTACAAGAAAAAATCCATCTCAACTTCATACTATATAAATGAGGTGATATCGCTTGTGAAAAAATGATGGCTTATCGGCAACACAAATAATCTATGTAGTTTTTATTTCCTTGGATTCCATAAGGAAAATATTTCATAGTCCCCTTACATATACAATTGTCGATATAGTGTTACTATTATAACTACACATATGAAGACGGTATCACATAATTTGTTATTCTAGTATATGTGTCTCTTAAAGGGGTTGTCTCATCTTGCCTAATGGGGGCATATCGCTAGGATATGACCCCATTGTCTTATAGGTGCGGGTCCCACCGTTGGGACCCGCACCTATATCGAGAACGGGGCCCCGCAAGGTGGTGGCTGGAGGACTCCGGTCCGGCCACCACCAAGCCGGCTCACCATAGAAATGAATGGGAGCGCACCGCACTTGCGCGGCCACCGCTCCTATTCATTTCTATGGAGCCGACGGAAATAGCCGAGCCAGCGCTCGGCTATCTTCGCCGGCCACATTGAAAATGAATGGAGGCGGCTGCGCATGCGCAGTGCGCCCCCGTTCGCTTTCGGGGCCCCGTTCTCGATATAGGTGCGGGTCCCAGCGGTGGGACCCGCACCTATAAGACAATGGGGGCATATCCTAGCGATATGCCCCCATTAGGCAAGATGAGACAACCCCTTTAAGTCTCTCTCTTTCTAGTACTTTTTCTGTTTGCAGTTCCTTGTTGTATTCTTCTGTATCAAAAGTAATTAAAAATTATAATAAAATAAAAATATGTATTGGAAATATACCTCACACATACGTGTAACAGAACAACAGCAGGGAAATCATGGGTTACAACAATCTGTGCTACACATATTGCCTGATTGGCCCCCTCCCATCATTGCTATAAAAAAAATCTCTGTTCACATTGCTGTCATACTTACACAATAGGGGGCACAAACATACAGGTTACAAATTAAGGAAAACAGCAGTTAATTATATTGAGTTAATTTAAGATAAATGGCATGCTGCTGTTTTCTTTCATTTGCAATCTTTTGCACACTTGAGCACATCCTTACAGTGCAGCAATCAAAGTTAATCTCCAACTTAATGAATATTCTAGTTGTGAACAAACTGCTCCTTGATAACAAAGGTTAAATACAATCTGAATTTCATATTGTCTGGCAAAATTCTAATCAGGTTCCAGCACAGCATCCAGCTCCACTGGGCCGCCCTCTGTAGCCTCCAAAGCTGGAAAGAATTCTGTTCAAATCATTTTAATTCAATTCCCAGAGATTCTTTGATGTACACAATGTATAATGTGTATGTAGTTTACTATGCCAGTGAATTGATGATCAAAAAAACGTAGCACAAAGCTTGAGATAGAACAGCATAAATGTACGGTAGAGATGAGCTAATCTATTCACCGCTTCGTAGATTTGTATCGAATCTTGGGATTTTTCAGCTGCGAAGCGAATCCGAATATTAGGTGATTCGCTTCGCTTTTGTACGCATTCGCTACGTAGTGTGTGCTATAAATTATACGCTATTCTACGTATAATTTAGTTACTCTATACGCTGTCGCGTACGAATTCAATTCAGCGATGCAGACTTTTCCCTGGTAGTCACTCTATACACTGTTGCGTACAAATTTAATTCAGCGATGCAGACTCCTCCCTGGTAGTTCTGCCCCTTTCGCCAGCGCGGGAGGATGACGAGGCAACTCAGGAAATTAAGTTGCGCATTGGTGCACCTCATCCCTTTTTCCCCCTTTTCAGGTTATTTGGGGAGCCCCTTGAAAGAGGGTTTTTTAAGGAACCTTTGCTGCTTTTTTTTTACCCATTTGGATTACAATTTTACCTATGTGGATTACAAATTGCGACTGAGTTTGGGACTCTGCTCCAGTTCTATGACAAGCGTCAGAAGAAAAGAGACTTAAACGTGTCCGTGAGCATACTAGGTAGGTGATATTTAAAATTTTTATATTATACCTATAATAATGTATTTGCACTTTACCATATATATGTCTCGAATATTCGCTCTACCTCTGAGGAGCGCACACCGCGGCCTCTCCTCGTACGTGCCTGCGTATTACGTAATCGCTTAGACAATAGTACGCTGAGATTCGTAAGCTATTTGTACGCTCATGCGTACGTCTTCTAAGAAGTTGCGTACATTTTGTAAATGAACGTTCGTTATTAGTGAGCGAATGTTCGCTAATAGCACATAATAACATATATTTTGTACGCAAATACAACAAATCTATTCGTCGAATATACAAATTTTAGGAAAAGTTTGGCGAATGTTCGGCGAATAATTTTTTGAATGATTCGCTCATCTCTAATGTACGGGACACAGTGATGCACAAAATCCATTTAGCTTATAGATATGACCATTGTCACTATAAAGCCTCATTAACAGTCATATTACAGCTGTATGCTGTATGGATCCCTCATATGGTATCCCAAGACTTTTATGAGACTCTAGCTTCTGTCCTGTGTGGAAGGCCTGGTTTGATCCTTTCTATGGGGCCCTTACTTCTCTATGTACGCCACTGCTCACAGAGACATCATGCAGTATAGGCCTGTAATAGGAGTCCACAGAGATGTGCCACTTTTAAGAATCCGTTTATAAGGCTTTATATATTACTGGGAGCCCTGCTTATTCAGGGTCTGTGTAAAGCTTGTTTAAGAGGTCATCAATATCACATACCTGGGGTCTGACACTTGACACTGATCAGCTGTTTTGGATAGGAGTGAATGCAAGGAACTATACAATGGCCATGCTGGGTACTGTAGCTAAGCTCCCATACAAATAAATGGGAGCTGAACTGCTGTACACTGGTACCAGATACTGCACAGTGGATGGAACCTTCCAAGGGCGGATTGGAGATAGACCTTACAGGGAAATTTCCCGGTGGCCTGATACCAAGAGGGCCGCCTGAGCCCTCCTCACAGCTGGCCAGTGGAAGTTTTTGGGGATGTATTTTGTGCTGCTGGCAGTATTTTATGATAGACTGTGGTTTTTGGCACTGTTGGGGTGATACAATGTGCCACAATATGGTATTGCTGGCCCTGCCTTCCATCAATTTGGACCCAACTACAAAACGGGGCCACTTTTAATATTTTTTCCAGGGCCACTTTAAGTTCCCAGTCTGCCCCTGGAACCTTCCATCCACTGTATAGGTTTTGGCGCCTTTGGCTGCCTGAAATACCTCTGCATGATGTTCCTACTCAGAATGCCATATTTTTCATAGTGACTTTTCTGAGTATTTCAGCCTTGTTTCTCTTGACTAGGGCACTGCTGCAGTACTATCAACAGCCGCTATGAAAAATTAGGAACTCTGAATACCAACAGAATATAGTACAGAATGAAGTAAACATTTAGGAGGCTGCATCAAAGAGTCAGTACCACTGATCTAATATTGATGGCCTATCCTGAGGATACACCATCAGTATAAAAAAAAAGCTGGATAACCATTTACGGCTTCATAAATTATCCATGATAGTGATGATGATGAAAGTAATGATAATAATATACCCTTATAAAAATGTTATTATTATAATGAATATTAGTATTAAAAATGAAAAGCCTGTTGTCTGCCAGTGTGATCAGGTTATGATTAATTACGTTTTGAAGTTGTCTTCTGCCAGACGGCTTCTTATGGAACAGCAATACTTACTGCAGATGGGCCTTAGCCGATGCTCAACATTTTGTGGCTGAACAATTACGTTAATAAATGAGGATACATTCCACAAATGAACTGTAACATGTTCACACATCTGCTGCATCACAGTTTTCACTTGATTCAGATGGATAAGAGCAAAATCTTTCCTTCCACCGCATATTAATAAATACTTAAGGTCCTTGGAGAGTGGGCTTTTTCATGGCTGGCCAACTGCTAACAGTAAATATTTTCCTGTGGAAAGGAATGTTACTGAACTGCCACTTGTGCCCAGATGCAGGCACATTTGTTTATATGGACTTCCCAAGTCATAAGATAATTGCTTTATTTTGGTATAAAGGTATATTTTTTATATACCATTGAACTCATCGCAAAAGGTGAACATACAGTTTGTGTTGTATATAAAATACATAGAAGTTAGATAAAAATAAATGTCAATGAGTGCGATCTGTGGGTGTTTACTAGAGATGAGCGAATCCTAAAAGATTCGGGGATTTGGTATTCGGCCTGAATCCCACCGCGGGATTCGTGCCGAATCACGAATCCCATTAAAGTCTATGGGAGACCCAAATCTTTTTGCAGGGGCCAAAGGTTCTGCACAGTCAAGTTTGCCCCAACATGTGAAAACCTCAGAAAATGATGGAAACACCTTGGAAATGCATAGGAAACACCAGGGGCAGCATGTAGGGATGCCTCTTAGGCTCCCTAAGGGCTCATTCAGACGTCCGTTTGGTGTTGTCCGTGTTTTGTGGATCCGCAATTTGCGGATCCGCAAAACACGGACAGCGGCCCATATGCAGTCCGCAATTTGCGGAACGCACATGATAGAAATGCCTTTTCCTGTCCGTGGATCTGGACAAGAATAGGACATGTTCTATTTTTTTCCGGACCCACGGAACGGAAGTGTGGATGCGAACGGCACACAGTGTGCCGTCCGCATCTTTTGCGGCCCCATTGACTGTGAATGGGTCCACACCTGGTCCGCACCGGTCCGCAAATTGCGGATCGGATGCGGACGATTTTTGCGGACATGTGAATGAGGCCTGAGGCTGATGCTGCAGGTCCCTACCTTATGTAAATTTAGGTCACATGTCACTGCCAGCCAATCACTGCTGGGGAGGTAGGTAGGGGCTGTTACATCACAGCAGGCGTTCCCACAGGCTTCCCTTTGATGCTGATTGGCTGAAAAAAAACGGGCATTTCGAATTGGCAGTGACTCACGAATCTTCACGAATCCGCGCTGCCTCGGGATGCGGAGCCGAGCCGAAGCAGGCAAGATTTGTGCGAATCCCGAATCTTGCCGCTCCGGCTCGCTCATCACTAGTGTTTACACAATTTATGGATTTTTATGTTCTGACTTACGGTATGTTTTTATGATAATTCCTAATTCACACATCAGTGTTTGATCACTGTTTTTCATCAGTGATTGTGAGCCCACACCACGTGTGGTTCAAAATAACTGAAAAGGGGCAAATCTTTCCATTGACTGATGAAAATCAATAAACTGGTAATCTTAATTCTATTACCAGTTAATGTTTCCTTGTATGAATAAAAACAACGATTGGTGGAGAAAAGGTGCACCAGGAGACAAATGTAATGTATGAATGACTCTAGAGCTATCATGCAGAGTTACAAGAACTGAAGGTGGTGCCTTGCATTTGTAAACCGCCACCATGGGCACAAAGACCAATTTTACTTTCTTGTATGTAGCTGTGCATGGTACTATTGCTCAGTTTCAGAATAGACCTGTTTATTTGATTGAGACTGGGCTACAGTACCAGAGACAGCCTCATGGACGTGGACAGCACATCAGTGAGTGTTAGAGAGAAGCAGGCTCTTTCAAGTCAACACACACAAAAGGAGTCGTTTGTGTTCTCTTATATGGCTATTGACCACCATGACGGTAAAATCTGGACTTTTTAATAGGTACACCCCAAAATAGAACCACTAAGCTGATCACTCACAATCACTGTAATCACTAGGTAGACCACTTGTTTTAGGAAATTGGTTTCAATGAGATTGGTTTCATTGGAATATAGAGGCTCCAGCCTCTCACAGAATACAAACGGCTCCGCCATCACCATGATGGGGAGCTGTTCCAGGCCTTGTAGCACAGTGCTTTAAGGTTTTGCACTCTCAGATCCCGTGGTCACAGTTGATCATGGAATATGAGGGGTTAATTACCTGCTATCAGTATTATCGCCAATCAGTAACATTAGCGCCAGGTTTCTGCAGTATGAAACTTGCGAGTGGGCACCATTTTTAAATGCCAGACTTCCACTATATATATATATATATATATATATATATATATATATATATATATACGGCAGAGGTCCGGAAAGAGTCAACAAACCTTACAAATTTATTTTCTTATTATAATGAGTAAGTTTTAGTTGCTGAAACTGGAATATCCATTTAAATGATTTGCAATAACTAGAGATGAGCGAACATGCTCGTCCGAGCTTGGTGCTCGTTCGAGCATTAGGGTACTCGTAACTGCTCGATGCTCGGACGAGTATCTCGCCATGCTCGAGGAAATGGCAACTTCCGCATCATGCTTTTTTGGCGCCTAAAAACACAGCCAATCACAAGCCAGGAGACTCTACGTACCACCCAGCATCACGTGGGGCCCTTACATGTCGATAGCAGGGGTTGGCTGGCTTTGATCAGGTGACCCTGGAATATACTACCGACTGGCCGCGGTGCTCGTCTCAGATGCCATCTGGATATCGTTAGGGATAGAGCTGCTGCCTTTCAGGGACAGTGTTAGGGCCTGAATTTAGTTCTCAGTTAGGCAGGGATCACCCACAAAGAACCCAACAGCCCTTCTAAGGGCTAGAAGACATTTTATTTATTTTTGTCACTTGGCTGGCTGGCACTAGTACTGCAGCTATCCCCATATCTAACCCTGTTTTTTTTTTTTTTCTATCTCAGTGATACAAATCCATTGCACACAGCACTGTGGAACCATTCTGTGTGTCACAGTTCAGCACTGACTCACTCCAATCCATATATACTGTCCAGGTGACACTTTCTGTACGTCACACAATACAACCAAGTCATTTGCTACCAATATCATCTACAGATTGATCCAGAAAACTCTCTGTGCGACATTTGTCTGGGTCGCAGACTAAATAGCCACCGTTAACAGGATGTCAGTCAGTTCTACCATATTTCCTGCACGTCACGTTCCCAAAAAAACAAAATATAAAAAAAAAAAATATATTATTTCAGTTGTTTTAGCTCAGTGATACAAATCCATTTTACTCAGCTGCGTGTAACCTTTCTGTGTGACGCAGATCAGCATACTCACTCCAAACGGTATATACTGTCCAGGTGACACTGTCTGTACGTCACACAATACAACCTAGTCATTTGCTACCAATATCATCTAACGCTTGATCAGAAAATTCTCTGTGTGACATTTGTCTGGGTCACAGACTAAATAGCCACCGTTAACAGGGTGTCAGTCAGTTCTACCATATTTCCTGCACGTCACGTTCCCAAAAAAACAAAATATAAAAAAAAAAATTATTATTTCAGTTGTTTCAGCTCAGTGATACAAATCCATTTTACTCAGCTTTGTGTAACCTTTCTGTGTGTCACAGTTCAGCACATTCGCTCCCATCCGTATATACTGTCCAGGTGACACTTTCTGTACGTCACACAATACAACCAAGTCATTTGCTACCAATATCATCTACCGCTTGATCCAGAAAATTCTCTGTGTGACATTTGTCTGGGTCACAGACTAAATAGCCACCGTTAACAGGGTGTCAGTCAGTTCTACCATATTTCCTGCACGTCACGTTCCCAAAAAAACAAAATATAAAAAAAAAAAATATTATTTCAGTTGTTTTAGCTCAGTGATACAAATCCATTTTACTCAGCTGCGTGTAACCTTTCTGTGTGACGCAGTTCAGCATACTCACTCCAAACGGTATATACTGTCCAGGTAACACTGTCTGTATGTCACACAATACAACCAAGTCATTTGCTTCCAATATCATCTACCGCTTGATCCAGAAAATTCTCTGTGTGACATTTGTCTGGGTCACAGACTAAATAGCCACCGTTAACAGGGTGTCAGTCAGTTCTACCATATTTCCTGCACGTCACGTTCCCAAAAAAACAAAATATAAAAAAAAAAATTATTATTTCAGTTGTTTTAGCTCAGTGATACAAATCCATTTTACTCGGCTGCGTGTAACCTTTCTGTGTTACAGTTCAACACATTCGCTCCCATCCGTATATACTGTCCAGGTGACACTTTCTGTACGTCACACAATACAACCAAGTCATTTGCTACCAATATCATCTACCGCTTGATCCAGAAAATTCTCTGTGTGACATTTGTCTGGGTCACAGACTAAATAGCCACCGTTAACAGGGTGTCAGTCAGTTCTACCATATTTCCTGCACGTCACGTTCCCAAAAAACAAAATATAAAAAAAAAATTATTATTTCAGTTGTTTTAGCTCAGTGATACAAATCCATTTTACTCAGCTGTGTGTAACCTTTCTGTGTGTCACAGTTCAACACATTCGCTCCCATCCGTATATACTGTCCAGGTGACACTTTCTGTACGTCACACAATACAACCAAGTCATTTGCTACCAATATCATCTACCGCTTGATCCAGAAAATTCTCTGTGTGACATTTGTCTGGGTCACAAAGTGACACTTTCTGTACGTCACTTAATTCTACCAGACTGAACAAGTTTGTGGGTTTCAGTACACCAGGCCCGTTTAATTTTTTTTTTATATCATACACTTATATACAAACAATGTTGAACCCCAGGGCTAAGGGTTGAGGACGAGGGCGTGGGCGTGGGCATTCAATTACTGCAGGGGGCAGAGGCCGTGGTCCTGGGCAGGGTGAGACAGTACCTGCTGATGAGGGAGCTGTGGAACGCCGCAGAGTTACACTCCCTAGCTTCATGTCTCAACTTACAGGGACACGTGGTAGAGGACTGTTGAAACCACAACAGTGCGAACAGCTGATCTCGTGGATTGCGGACAATGCTTCAAGTAATTTGTCCACCAGTCAGTCTTCCACGCAGTCCACCCACGTTACCCAAGGGAGCACTCCTCTGGCTCCTCCACCTCAACCTCCTTCCCCCCAGTCTGCCCCCTCCCAGGAAAATTTGGAATGTGATCCGGCATACTCTCAGGAACTGTTTTCTGGACCCTTCCCAGAGTCACAAACCACTTCTCAGGTTGCTGCTGACCTCGTTCCCGATGCCCAAGTTTTCCAACTGTCGCAGTCTGTGGGTGATGATGATGACAATGTTGAGTTAGTGGAAGAAGTTTGTAAAGAGGTGTCAGACGATGAGGAGACACGGTTGTCAGACAGTGGAGAAGTTGTTGTTAGGGGAGGAATTCCGAGGGGGGAGCAGACTGAGGAATTGGAGGATGACGAGGTGACTGACCCAAGCTGGGTTGATATGCCGAGTGAAGACAGTGCTTCTGAGGCGGAGGCGAGTGCTGCACCAGAACAGGTTGTAAGAGGCAGTGGTGTGGCCAGAGGGAGAAGAAGGGCCAGAGCTGGTGCATCAGCAGCAACTGTTTCACGTAGTGAAGCTCCCGTGGCGAGGCCTAGATGTTCGCAAGTCTGGAGGTTCTTTAAAGAAAGTGAGGATGACCGATGGACTGTGGTGTGCAACCTGTGCCACACCAGGATCAGCAGGGGTGCCACCACTACTAGCCTAACCACCACCAGCATGCGCAGGCATATGAGTTCTAAACACCCCACTCAATTTGAACCAAGGCCGTTCACCACCTCCTGCGGGTCACACCACTGCTCCTTCCCCTGTGTCACTCGCTGCCTCTGCTAGTCAACCCCCTGCGTCACTCGCTGCCTCTGCTAGTCAACCCCCTGCCCAGGACCCCGGCACGAGCGCCTCCCGCCGGAAAACCACACCTTCGCCTCAACGATCCTCCACAGTGTCCACCAACGTGTCCCAGCGCAGCGTTCAGCTGTCTTTAAAGCAGACGCTGGAGCGCAAGAGGAAATACAGTTCCACCCACCCACATGCCCAAGCCCTCAACGTCCACATCTCCAAATTGCTTAGCCTGGAGATGCTGCCCTATTGCTGGTAGAGACCGAGGCCTTTCGCAATCTCATGGCGGTGGCTGCCCCTCGGTATTCCGTCCCCAGCCGCCTTTATTTTTCCCGATGTGCCATCCCAGCCCTACACCAGCACATGTCGGAGAACATCATCCGTGCCCTGACCAACACTGTTTCTGAGAAGGTCCACCTAACCACGGACACGTGGACAAGTGCTGCCGGGCAGGGACACTATATCTCACTGACGGCACATTGGGTTAACTTGGTGGAGGCTGGGACCGAGAATGACCCTGGGGCCGCTCATGTACTGCCCACACCGAGGATTGCGGGGCCTACCTCGGTCACGGTCTCTCAGACCTACTATGCCTCCTCCTCCTCCGACCCCTCCTCCTCCTCCTCCTCCACCGAATTACCATCCTTGGGCACGGCGCCTTCAGTCGGTAGCTCTAGGCGCAGTAGCAGTGCCGTGGGTAAGCGCCAGCAGGCGGTGCTCAAACTGCTGAGCTTAGGTGACAAAAGGCACACCGCCCAAGAGCTGTTACAGGGCATCACGGCGCAGACCGATCTGTGGCTGGCACCGCTGAACCTTAAGCCAGGCATGGTTGTGTGTGACAACGGGCGTAACCTGGTGGCGGCTCTGCAACTCGGCAGACTGACACATGTGCCATGCCTGGCCCACGTGTTCAATCTCATAGTTCAGCGGTTCCTCAAGACATACCCCAATCTGTCTGATTTGCTCACCAAGGTGCGCCGCATCTGTGCGCATTTCCGCAAGTCGACCACAGATGCTGCCACTCTCAGGGCAGCGCAGCGCTGCCTACAACTGCCCGCTCACCGACTGTTGTGCGACGTGCCCACGCGATGGAATTCCACATTAAACATGTTATCCAGAGTTTACCAGCAGCGCAGAGCGATTGTAGACTGCCAGATGTCATCTTCCACCAGAACTGGTAGTCAGGTCTCTCAGATTCCTCAAGTCTACAATGAGGAAGTGGACGTGGATGTCTGATATCTGCCAGGTGTTGAGCAACTTTGAGGAGTCAACACAGATGGTCAGCGGCGATGCCGCCATTATCAGCCTCACCATCCCGCTGCTTTACCTGTTGAAAAACTCACTGCTCAGCATCAAGTCGGATGCTTTGCGCTTGTCACAAGAGACAGTGGAGGAAGATACGTCGTTTGATAGCCAGAGCACCTTCCGTTCTGTTTCTCAGCACGTATCGGAGGAGGGGGATGAGGATGAGGAAGAAGAGGAGGAGAATGTCGGCGAGACAGTAGAGGGTACCAGTGCTCAGTCCTTAACTCTTGAGCGTGTATGGGCTGAAGAGGAGGACTTGGAGGAGGAGGAGGAGGAGGAGGAAATGGAGAGTCAGGCCAGTGAGGAGAGGGAATTCTTACGTGTTGGGACTCTGGCGCACATGGCAGACTTCATGTTAGGCTGCCTATCCCGTGACCCTCGCGTTAGAAGAATCTTTTCAAACACCGATTACTGGGTGTTCACTCTCCTGGACCCACGGTACAAGCAGAACCTTTCCACTCTCATCCCTGCAGAGGAAAGGAGTATGAGAGTGAATAGATATCAACAGGCCCTGGTGCACAAGCTGAAACAATTCTTCCCATCTGACGCCGCTATGGCAAAGGGCATAGTTCTGTGAGCCAAGTAGCGGGGGAGAGGAGGCGAGCAGGCAGCTTGACCAGCACTGGCAGGGGAACGCTCTCCAAGGCCTTTGCCACTTTTATGTCACCCCAGCAAGACACTGTTACCTGTCCCCAGTCTAGGCAGAGTAGGGGGAGCTTTACAGAAAGATGGTGAGGGAGTACCTAGCTGACCATACCAACGTCCGTAGCGATCACTCTGCTCCATACAACTACTGGGTTTCAAAGCTGGACACGTGGCCTGAACTGGCGCTGTACGCCTTGGAGGTGCTGGCCTGCCCTGCCGCTAGCGTGCTGTCAGAGCGGGTATTCAGTGCAGCTGGTGGCGTCATCACCGATAAGCGTACACGCCTGTCAACTGACAGCGCTGACAGGCTGACGCTTATTAAAATGAACAAAGCCTGGATTTCACCGGAATTCAAATCTCCTCCGGGGGAAAGCAGCTAAAGATTTAAATAACTTATGTATCCGATTCCTCTTCTCTACTCCTCCTACTCCTCCTCCTACATATCGTCTTTGCCTAACGCTGACCCAAAAAACGCCATTTTTTAGAGGTCCAGCTGGCACACTTTTAGCACAATTTTTCAGGAGGGCCCCCTTCAGGCCCTTTAATCAAGCAATTTTTCCAGAGGTCCACCTACAGGCCCTCTCTCCAAACAATTTTTCCGGAGGTCCACCTACAGGCCCTCTGTCCAAACAATTTTTCCGGAGGTCCACCTACAGGCCCTCTCTCCAAACAATTTTTCCAGAGGTCCACCTACAGGCCCTCTGTCCAAACAATTTTTCCGGAGGTCCACCTACAGGCCCTCTCTCCAAACAATTTTTCCCGAGTTCCACTTACAGGCCCTCTATCCCAAACAATTTTTCGGAGGTCCACCTACAGGCCCTCTCTCCAAACAATTTTTCCGGAGGTCCACCTACAGGCCCTCTCTCCAATTCCAGTTTCCAGTTTTATTTGCGCAAACTGCATACATTTTTATTTTTGGCATAGGTGTGAAAAATAATATTACTTGCGAATCTATATTGCCCAACATTGGATATGGTAGCAAGTAGAAGACCAAACACATGCTGCCCACAGGGTTCCGCAAATTCCTGGTCCACCCGCAAATTCCTTGTCCACAATGTCAAGGAGGTCGTGGTTCTGTTGATGAGCAACAAGTCCTTCTGTACTGAAATCGCCGACAAAGTCTCCATCTAAGAACCTACAGACCATTGTGGAGAGAGCGGCACAGCTCGCCATCAAAGTGACGAACCCCTAAGCCAGACTGCGCAGAGAAGATAACGAATAAATATCTCTGTGGTTATTTTTGCTAAATAAAAGTTAAATAAACCCCCCAAAAATTCATCTGTTCCTGTGCCTGATCCACCCAAGTTGAATCTGTCCCATCCTGAGAAATTCCCCCCCAAGGAGTCCCCACTGTAACTTGCTTTCCATACAACTACTTCACCCCCCGACACCTGTGTACGGGAGTACGTGACCACATGCAATATCCATTTAAAAGTCATGCCACACTTGATGTAGCTCATAATTGACAATTGTACCGGTTGATGCTAAATTTTTAAGTTGGGGTCCTGCGTCGTCATTCTGACTACACCCGGCTGTTGTCACCCCCACACACGCTGCCCAGGGGGCACTCCTCTGGCTCTTCCAGCGAAACCTCCTTGCCCCAGCCTGCCACCCACCTACAGGCCCACTCTACAAACAATTTACCCGGATAGGGGACGTATACGGTATTAAACTGAGAAGAATTGATACCATACGGGTTAAAGCAACAGTTTTCCCAAATCCATCTGGCTGTTGTCACCACCACACACGCTAGCCCAGGGGGCACTCCTCTATCTCTTCCAGCGAAACCTCCTTCCCCCCCACCTACATGCCCTCTCTCCAAACAATTTTCCCGGGTAGGGGGACGTATTAGATATTGTACTGATTCTGAATTGCCTCCTGCAATAGACGGGAATCAAACCCAGATCAACTGCTTGGGAAGCAGCTATGCTCACCACTATACCACCAGCAGGCACAGCAACTGATAAGAACAGATACTAAACTTGATTTTAGCTGCAGTGCCAGCATGAGCAGTGGTGTCACCTGCAGGCGGTGATGGACCTTCGTTGCACCTAGTTGGGTGCTTCCCTAACATGTGATGGGTATTTGCCTCGCCTTTCTTGGTCTGGGTGAGCACAATTGCCATGAGGGTAACCACCAGGCTGTTGCCTGAGGATTTGGGGTAATGGTGGGATTAAGCAGCCTCAGAGGCATCCATGCATGCTGCCCCTGCTGTTTCCTGTCCATTTCCGTGGTGCTTCCATAATTTTCTGAGGTTTCCAGGTTTTCACCCAGCCTTCCCTAGGCAGAGACTTGGTCCCCTGCAAAAATGCTCGAGTCTCCCATTGACTTCAATGGGGTTCGTTATTCGAAACGAGCACTCGAGCATCAGGAAAAGTTCGACTCGAATAACGAGCACCCGAGCATTTTAGTGCTCGCTCATCTCTAGCAATAACCAAATCACTTTTTCTGTATAGTGGACAAAATACTCATAAATCTAACATTGCTCTACAATGGAAGAGTCTCCAGCTTTGGTTATGAACGCAATATCTGAGAATGACAAACATTTTCCCATCTGAAATCTGACTTAGGGAACTAAGCGTAACCTTAAGCTTTCAGAGATCCTGTGATTGATTGACACTAGTATATGATATTCGACAGATAGTGATGTGCTTTCCCCTGGGTTCTGTTAGTTTGGAGCAGCACACACCTGTCTCCTCCTTTTTCTTCTTAGCAGAGCATTTATATACCAATGAGGGAGACGATTGGAACTATTCTAAAAAAAAGTCATCCCAAAGGGATTCACAATGAATTTAAGTGGGTTTTTACTTTACATGATATTCAAAAGCTCCATACTAAAATGTGTGCAATTTTATGTTAAAGATTATGTACATATTTTAATGGAATATATTCTCTGGTATATATATATAGAGGGAGATTAACATGAATAGATTTCAAATACATAAGCTATTGCTTGAGGCAAATTCCATGCCAGTTATGAATGAATGCAGATTTCAGAATTCCTATTTGATGGCCTACTCCATTTAATAATTATTTCTGCTTTGTTTTAGCCACTTTCTGCAATGTTCTGTGTGAATCAGATTGCCTCTATGTACATTCTTCTACTTGTAATTTGCATATTGGGAGTTAAAGGTGTTGTCCAACAGTGGTTAAAATCAAGGAAAAAGAGGCTTATTAAAGATAGAAAAAAAAGCTTATGTCACCTACTAAAGTTCCCTCCCATTTCAGCACTGTGGATCAGGTCCATGGAGCCAGCATCACACTGGTCCTCCTAAAAACCTCTGGTAGGCCCAAGCTCTAACACAATAAAGAACTCTGATGAAACAGGGCCCCTAAAGTCTAGCAGAAGACAATTTCCTTTCGAGCTGGATCTTTTTTTGGACATACTATATGTGAAGCTGCAGAGGGTCCCAGTAGGCATAGTGGTCTACATTTTCTCAAGACAATGCCAATGCATCCTAATGTCTACTTCATTGCGTGTAAAAGACATTAAGGAGCCATTAAAGAGGTTTTCCGAGACTTTACAACTGATTACCTATTTCTGTGGATAGGTCATCAGTATCTGATTAGTAGGGATCCAACACCTGGGACCTCTGCCGATCAGCTGCTTGAGAAGGAAGCAGCTCTTACAGTAGTGTCATGACCTTCACTCAGCTTTCTCAAGTAGACCATGTGACACCACACTCAGTCATATGGCCTAGGCACAGCTCAGCTCCATTGAAGTGAATTGAGCTGAGCTGTGATACCAAGCACATCCACCATCAAATGGATGGCACTGTGCTTGGGTAGCAGGGAGAAGGCCGCGGTACTACTGCGAATGCCAGTGATTTCTCAAACACCTGATTGGCGGGAGTCCATGTTGTGATTACATACTGATGACCTATCCAGAGATCTCAGAAAACCCTTTTAACTGTTGACATAGTTGTTACTTGCTGATTAATTTGACAAGTGACATTGATACATCATTAAATAACTTGCCAGAAAGAAACTTTATGATAAGTGCCTTACTCTCAGCAAACTAGCTGTTATATTAAGGGGGTTTGTCCCGCAAAAAATATTCTACAGTTTTCAAACCACCACCTGGACCAGAATCCTTTTGTAATTGCATGCAATTAAAAATTTAGCATAGCTGCTGAGTTATTCAATAAAGTGTATCTGTATAGCGCCTCAGCTGTTTGTTCTCTTTCTTATTTCTTTGTCCTGGTTCACTGAGATGGCCGCACATGCTCAGTTTCACCCTTTTACTGCCTCCTGAGTTACAGTATGATAGGGAGAGCATGGACACGTCCATGAGCTTAGGCAAAAAAGACACTCCCCTTGAGTTGTTAGATTGATATATATCTACAAGAGCAATTATTCAAAAAATCTCTGGATCCATGTTGAGTTACAGGGCGGGTTCTAGCTTTGTTGGAAAGAGATTGTCATGTATTATACTGATTGTCTGAAATTGTCTGATTTTATGTCTGTTTCTTTTTTTACAGTAATTATGGGATAACCCCTTTAAAAAGGTTCAGATACTATTCTTGCACAGGATCATTTCCTCTGGTGGGTCCAAGAAGCTCCAGTCCAAAGCAGCCTGGAGCTTCTGGTCCTCATCAAACTGGATATTGTTACAGATCAATGAGTGTGGATCCACTGTGCCAACTAACTGACTTTGGGCTAAACCATCAGGGTACTATTCTGACACTCCCCTTTTATTCACCCTTTAACCTCTGTGCAAGGATCTGGACTTGTGTCAGGGGAACAACCAGGCTGCTACCTTCTGGGATCGTCCCAGTGTAGTTGGCAGCTGACTACCAGTCAGTAACCCTGATGAAAGGGAGCTCACAATAACAAGAAATGCACCAAAACCACAAATATGGTCTAAACAGTCACTCAGACTTGATTGTAGCTTTAGAGGTCCAGGAAGCACATTGGAAGTGTAGATGAATGCAGACACAGAATAGATTGGATAGCAGGGTAGTAGTGCACACACATGCAGAGCAGGCTGGAGTTTTGCAGTAATACAAACAAGAGTTGATAAACAGTGTCAAAATAGAAACAAAACTGAAATTGCAGAGTGGCTCATGGCTGAACCTCTCGAAATTTGGTTATGTTCAAGTTTGCAGAATTTTTTAAAAAGTTTGATTCAAACCCGAATCGATTCAGACTGAACTGAATTTGCCCCAATTGCCCTGAAAATTGGTATATAACACCCTCTAACCTCCTTGGATTTTTAGGAAAACTTATCTCTTTTTGTGTATTTTTGTGAGTGTTTTTCCTTCCTTCCCAAGTTCTGGAACGCAATGACAGCAATAGTAATTGATATCTGAGTGACACTGACACACAAAGCTATGGGTAAATGCACATTTCACTACATTAAAAACACACCATGCCAGCACATATGCTTTTCCGTATTCCAGAGCTTCCAAAAATGTCAGGGGCAGATGATGTTTAAATAAACATGGTGCTATGAGATTAAAAATAAAATAAAAAAAGTGGCTTGTTGGGGACCAAGTGTCCAAAAATTATGCATGACAGGGTTGAAATGCCTGCCCACGCAACACGCACAAGTGTTGCTTTTCAGAAGAAACAGTGGCTCAGTGAACAAGCTCGAAAAAATTATCTCTTTTAATTGGGAACGGCAGCAGGACAGTGTGGATGTGGAAAGGGGATATAGTTGAATGTGGACTGCTATAGCAGCAGAAGCAGCATAGCATGGAACATATATGGCAGTGAGAGGGACAACTTTCTTCATCATGTGAGAGGGATGGCTTTTTGGGAGAAATAATGCCGGCTAAGTATCTTCTAGCGATGCTGAGCACAGGCCATTAACTCCCTAAAGGCAGCAGAGTCGCCTAATGGTATGGAAGCAGCTGCACTGCCAGCAACTTGACCAGGTAGAAATTAAGCTTGCGCACCATTAGATTGCTGGGCGTATAGATTTGTTTCCTGGCCATGTGTTCCATTATGAATGGCTGATGATGGAGGGGAGGAGGAGTCTGAACGGGATAAGCAGAAAGGGATGATGATGATATGAAAGACACCGTATTGCCCGTAGATTTGGCTGGGCTGCCGAATGGGGGACGGGAAGAAGGGAACTCCTGTTTTCAGTAGCTGACTGCCACATTTGCTTGCTCAAAGGATGGGGTGATGCCACTTCAGGTGGTTCAATAAAGCTGTGGTGCCTACGTTTTGTCTTTTGTCTGTCCATTTTTAACTTTCTTTTGCACAGCTTGCACAGTGGTAAATATTCTGTCTTCCGGCAGCATGGAGAAAAACTGTCAGACATGAGATATTTGTGCAGAGGTAGAGGCTTGGCTTAGCTCTGGCACATTTTGGGCCTAACTCACCCACAACGTCAGCAGTATCACTCAATGCCGAAGCAGATGTGGCCCTCACTGCTTTTCAGTAGCTACTTGGCTTCTGCTATTAATTGCTGGCGCACCATCCTTTGCTGATGTTGCCTCCTCCTCAGCACCCTGATCCAGCTCCCAGGTCCTGTCGGCACACAAGTGTCATTGGGGTCCTCACTCTCCCTGCCGCTTCTATCAGACTTTGGGATATCATGGTAGGTTCTTTGACCCCTCTCCCCTGCTCTGCATTTGCCCCAACTGGCAATGTCACTGCCCCCAACACTAATACCGTGGCTATGGGTACCACTTCTACTACCACCAACATGGCTATGCCTCCGGTCTGCAGCCTCCTCCTCAACCACTTCCTCAAGGCAATACAAATGGTGACAATTCTCACACAAGTTGTCAATAGGGAGACTGTCTTGACTCTCTGTAGAACATGGTGGGGCTTTCTTGCCATTTATTAGGAAAAAGGTAGACTACCATTAAGAAGAGGCAGTGAAGACTGAGATATCTCCAATGAAAAGCCTTCTCTGGGGATGCAATGAGGAGGAACAGGAGGAACTATGTGACCTTTGGCTCCATGGTACAGTATCAGACACCAAAGTCACCTCCATGTCATCCTGTTGCAACTGAGAGGAGGAGTGAACCATCTAATCCACAGTCTCATGTTCTTTCTGCTTAATAATAATTTTGTACCTTTCTGAAGCCAGCAGGGACAACTGAGGCCCACTACTACTACTACTACTACTTCCTCCTCTCAACCAGATAGCTGGTGTCTCTACTACCCACATTCTGGTTCTCAGATAATATTCTTATTGGTGTGGGGATCACCCCAAAATAATTTACACCGTTTGGAGATAGATTTTAAGGGAGATAAATTAAGACGAAATTCATTATAACTCACAGATAATTTGGTTTATGTGCATTGGTATAGTTATTACCTATATGCTGGTGTAATTAAATTCAACAACCTAAAAAAAATTATAATAATAATAAGAATAATAACAATTTGAACCATGTGGAGAAAGAATAAATTGAAACGAATGATTGAGCCTAATGCTTAAAGGGTTTGTCTCACTTTAGTAAGTGCGATTTATTATGTAGAAAAAGTTAATACAAGGCACTACTAATGTATTGTGATTGTCCATATTGCCTCCTTTGCTTGCTGGATTCATTTTTCTATCATATTATACACTGCTTGCTTCCATGGTTACAGGCCACTCTGCAATCCATCAGTGTGCTTGTACAATATAGGAAAAAACAGTAGCCTGTATGCGTTCCTATGGTCCCGGCCACCAGAGAGGCTGACACTTTCTTGTATAGTGTGCAAGCAAAAATTTACAACCATGTGGAGTTACAATAAAAGGAAATGGATGCTTGAGGCCTGACACTTAATATTACACAGCCAGTGTTTTGTTGTAGTGATCACCTATATGTTGGTTTAATTAAACTGAACAAACCAAGTGTAAAAAAAAAATCAAATTGCAACCGTGTGGAGGTACAATAAATATATAACATGATTAAGGACTGATGCTTAATTTCTCGTTATCACTCACAGGTAAATTGTTGCACTACACAGTGTTTTGGTGTGCTAATTATCTATATGCTGGTTTAAGTAAATTGAACAAATCACTAGAGATGAGCGAGCACTAAAATGCTCGGGTGCTCGTTATTCGAGACAAAGTTTTCCAGATGCTTGGGTGCTCGTTTCGAGTAATGAACCCCATTGAAGTCAATGGGAGACTCGAGCATTTTTGCATGGGACCAAGGCTCTGCCTAGGGAAGGCTGGGTGAAAACCTGGAAACTTCAGAAAATGATGGAAACACCATGGAAATGGACAGGAAACAGCAGGGGCAGCATGCATGGATGCCTCTGAGGCTGCCTAATCCCACCATTACCCCAAATTCTCCTGCAACAGCCTGATAGTTACCCTCATGGCACTTGTGCTCACTCAGACCAAGAAACGCGAGGCACATGCCCATCACATGTTAGGGAAGCACCCAACTAGGTGCAACGAAGGTCCATCACCCATGCCCATGCTGGCACTGCTCTCCTATCCCCAGCCACACAATGCAGGCATAAGCCTGACACAGCATGGCGGTGACAACAACAAGTGACCAAGTTAGATGAGGTAGCAGGTGAGCCACCCAAAAATTTAGCCTGATGCAGCATGGCGGTGACAACAGAGTGACCGAGTTAGACTGAGGTAGCAGGAGGTGAAGCACGGATGGTAATTCGAAAGAGGAGGGGTTGGAGAAAGAGGCATAGTAAGTCTGAGAAACCGTGACCGAGGTAGGCCCCGCAATCCTCCAAGTGGGCAGTACATGAGTGGCCCCAGGGTCAGACTCGGTCAGAGTGACCGAGCTACATGACGGTAGCAGGTAGAGCACATAAAAATTTAGCGTGGCCCTGTATGTGGACGTTGAGGGCTTGTGCATGTAGGTGGGCTGAACTTTTTTTCTGCTTGCGAGCTGTTGTAATAACAGCTGAAGGTTGCACAGGGACACATTGGTGGACAGTATGGAGGATCATGGAGGCGAAGGGGTGGTTTTCCGGAGGGAGGCGCTCGTGCCGGGGTCCTGGGCTTGGGGTTGACTCGCAGAGGCAGCGAGTGACACAGGGGAAGGAGCAGTGGTGGGACCCGCATGAGGGGAACGGACAGTTGAACTAGTGGGCATGTGTGGTATCGATTCTTCTCAGTTAAAAATCGTATACGTCCCCTATCTTGGGACCATATATTTCATGGATTTTTCGAACACGGAAAAGGAAAAAGAGCTTGCTCTGGCCAGGGGAGTGTCTTTTCTACTGCAGCTAAGGGGACATGTCCATGTTCTGCCTATCACAGGTCAGGAGCCAATTAAAAGAAGAACCAAAAAAAATCTGTTCTTCTTATCAGTTCAAAATCTAATACGTCCCCTATCCGGGTAAATTGTTTGGAGAGAGGGCCTGTAGGTGGGGGGCAGGCTGGGGGGAAGGAGGTTGAGCTGGAAGAGCCAGAGAAGTGCCCCCTTGGCTAGCGTGTGTGGTGGTGACAACAGCCGGATGGAGTTTGAATGACGACGCAGGACCCCAACTTAAAAATTTAGCATCAACCAGTACAGTTGTCAATTCTGAAATTTGTCAAGTGGGGCATGTGTTGTATGCATTCCTCTCAGTTTAATACCGTATATGGCACCTATCCGGAAAAATAGTTTTGAGAGAGAGAAAGAGAGGAAAAAGACTTATTTTAAAAGTGACATTCGGTATAGATCAGTTAAAGAGAAAGAAAGGATTTTATGAAATGGATTTGTATCACTGAGAGCAAAAGAATGTATTTTTTTACGTGACGTGCAGTATACATCACTTGGAGATAAAAAGGGGAATGTGCAAACTTGGGCTGCTATACTGCAAACCACTATGGTGGTGACAACAGAGTGAGCGAGTGACACTGCGGGAGCAGGCGAACCACATAAACATTTTTCGTGGCCCTGTATGGCGGCGGTGACAACAGAGTTAGTATGCGGTAGCTGGTGAAGCACCCAAAAATTTAGCCTGACACAGCATGGCGGTTACACCACCAATGACTTTGTCCGACTAAGAAATGCAGTGAAATGGCTTTTGTTGAGCCTCCAAAAGTTTTTTTTTTCTTTTCGGAGTACATAAAGTCGACCCTTAGCAAGAATTTTTTTTTTTAAATGTCGGTACTTGCGCCTCTTGAAAAATTGTTTTGGACTGTCTGTTTGACGCTTCTGAAACATTGTTTTACAGTGTCTGTAGTTGACACTGCAAAAAAATAATTTGGAGAGAGGGCCTGTAGGTGGCCCTCCGGAAAAATTGTTTAGAGAGAGGGCCTGTAGGTGGATCTCCGGAAAAATTGTTTGGAGAGAGGCCTGTGGGGGGCCCTCCGGAAAATTTGTTTAGGGAGAGGGCCTGTAGGGGGCCCTCGGGAAAAATTGTTTAGAGAGAAGGCCTGTAGGGGGCCCTCCGGAAAAATTGTCATAAAAGAGTGCCAGTTGGCCCTCTAAAAAATTGCGTTTTGAGTCAGCGTTAGGCAAAGACGACAAGGAGGAGGAGGAGTAGGAGGAGTAGAGAAGAGGAATCGGATACATAAGTAATGTTAGTCTTTAGCTGCTTTTCCCCAGAGGAGATTTGAATTCTGGTGAAATCCAGGCTTTATTCATTTTAATAAGTATCAGCCTGTCAGCGCTGTCAGTTGACAGTCGTGTACGCTTATCGGTGATGACGCCACCAGCTGCACTGAATACCCGCACTGACAACACGCTAGCGGCAGGGCAGGCCAGCACCTCCAAGGCGTACAGCGCCAGTTCAGGCCACGTGTCCAGCTTTGAAACCCAGTAGTTGTATGGAGCAGAGTGATCGGTCCGGACGTTGGTATGGTCAGCTAGGTACTCCTCACCATATTTCTGTACAGTTCCCCCCTACTCTGCCTAGACTGGGGACAGGTGACAGTGTCTTCCTGGGGTGACATAAAACTGGCAAAGGCCTTGGAGAGCGTTCCCTGCCAGTGCTGGACAAGCTGCCTGCTCGCCTCCTCTACCCCGCTACTTGGCCCACAGAACCATGTCCTCTGCCTCTAGCGGCGTCAGATGGGAAGGATTGTTTCAGCTTGTGCACCAGGGCCTGTTGATATTGATTCACTCTCATACTCCTTTCCTCTACAGGGATGAGAGAGGAAAGGTTCTGCTTGTACTGTGGGTCCAGGAGAGTGAACACCCAGTAATCGGTGTTTGAAAAAATGCTTCTAACGCGAGGGTTACGGGATAGGCAGCCTAACATGAAGTCTGCCATGTGCGCCAGAGTCCCAACACGCAAGAATTCCCTCTCCTTACTGGCCTGATTTTTCCATTTCCTCCTCCTCCAAGTCCTCCTCTTCAGCCCATACACGCTCAAGAGTTAAGAAGGACTGAGCACTGGTACCCTCTTCTGTCTCGCCGACATTCTCCTCCTCTTCTTCCTCATCCTCATCCCCCTCCTCCGATACGCGCTGAGAAACAGACCGGAGGGTGCAGTGGCTATCAAGCGACGTATCTTCCTCCACCGTCTCTTGTGACAAGCGCAAAGCATCCGACTTGATGCTGAGCAGTGAGTTTTTCAACAGGCAAAGCAGCGGGATGGTGAGTCTGATAATGGCGGCATCGCAGCTGACCATCTGTGTTGACTCCTCAAACTTGCTCAACACCCGGCAGATATCAGATATCCACGTCCACATCCTCATTGTAGACTTGAGGAATCTGACTGACCTGACTACCAGTTCTGGTGGAAGTTGACATCTGGCAGTCTACAATCGCTCTGCGCTGCTGGTAAACTCTGGATAACATGTTTAATGTCAAATTCCATCTTGTGGGCACGTTGCACAACAGTCGGTGAGCGGGCAGTTGTAGGCGGCGCTGCGTTGCCCTGAGAGTGGCAGGATCTGTGGTGGACTTGCGGAAATGCGCACAGATGCAGCGCACCTTGGTGAGCAAATCAGACAGATTGGGGTATGTCTTGAGGAACCGCTGAACTATTAGATTGAACACGTGGGCCAGGCATGGCACATGTGTCAGTCTGCCGAGTTGCAGAGCGCCAACAGGTTACGCCCGTTGTCACACACAACCATGCCTGGCTTGAGGTTCAGTGGTGTCAGCCACACATCGGTCTGCGCCGTGATGCCCTGTAACAGCTCTTGGGCGGTGTGCCTTTTGTCACCTAAGCTCAGCAGTTTGAGCACCGCCTGCTGGCGCTTAGTCACGGCACTGCTGCTGCACCTAGAGCTACCGACTGAAGGCGCCGTGCCCACGGATGGTAATTCGGAGGAGGAGGGGTCGGAGGAGGAGGCATAGTACGTCTGAGAGACCATGACCGAGGTAGGCCCCGCAATTCTCGTGTGGGCAGTACA
>ONZH01021062.1:0-60464 GCA_900303285.1 Rhinella marina
GGGTATTTCGGTTACCATAAATATAACTTATGTTTTAGACTAACTTCATCATCAATCATTACCTCATATAATGTAAATTTCACATATTTTACTGTTCAGTAGTAATAAAAGATGTTTTCTTCCACTGCTACCCACCTTCCTTCTAAATTAGTATGGCATTGACCTATAATTCAGGCCACCGTCAAAAGAAGGACTTAAAAGCCCCACCCCCAGATCCCACTAAGTCACGCCCCTGACTCAGTCAGGCCACGCCCCCTCCATGCCACATTTGACCGGGATTGAAATATAGGTAAAAATCACTTTCTTTCAGCTGCAGGGGTGGGGGGGGAGGGTGACTTTCTCCCTGCAGCTCATTGCACAGACTGCACAGTGCTGCTGCTGAGAGTGAGCTGTTCAAAAGGACAACCCTATGTCCATCCAGGCCCTGCGCATGACAGAGGACAGGGAGTCTGAAAGCCGAACTGTCCAGCCTAAAACCAGACCTCTGGCCACCCTAGGGCCAGGCTGATGTTAGGGTGGTCAGATGTCCGGCTTTAGGCTGGACAGTCCAGTTTTCTGGCTACCTGTTCTCCGTCCGACACAGTGCCTGGACAGACACAGGGATGTCCACCCTTTCAGTAGCTCACACTCAGACAGCTTCTCCTCCGTGTCTTCATGGAGCAAGGGGGGCGTGGCCTCATGTTTAGTGGTGTGTCTTCATGGGAACTGGGGGCGCTGTTTCAAGTTTGGGGGAATGGCCGGTGAGGTCTGGCTTTCTGGGGTGAAGACAGTGGCCACTCTAGCTGCTTTGGAGGTCACAGTTAAAGGGGCGGGCTGATGTAGAGGTCACTGTTAAAGGGGCGGGCTGCTGTAGAGGTCACTGTTAAAGAGGTGGGCAGCTGTAGAGGTCACTGTTAAAGGGGCGGGCCGCTGTAGAGGTCACTGTTAAAGGGGCGGGCTGCTGTAGCGGTCTAGCGGTCACTGATGTAGCGGGCTGATGTAGAGGTCACTGTTAAAGGGCGGGCTGCTGTAGAGGTCACTGTTAAAGGGGTGGACAGCTGTAGGGGTCACTGTTAAAGGGGCGGGCCGCTGTAGAGGTCACTGTTAAAGGGGCGGGCCTGCTGTAGAGGTCACTGTTAAAGGGGCGGCCTGCTGTAGAGGTCACTGTTAAAGGGCGGGCCGCTGTAGAGCTCACTGTTAAAGGGGCTGGGCCGCTGTAGAGGTCACTGTTAAAGGGGCGGTCTGCTGTAGAGATCACTGTTAAAGGGGCGGGCACTGTAGAGGTCACTCTCGATATCTTTTAACGACACACACACACAAACAGTAAATGAAATAAATTAAATATACCCAGGCGAAGCCGGGTCCTTCAGCTAGTATATATATATATATATATATATATATATATATATATATATATATATATATAAAATCACCTCCCCTCTTTTCTCCAGTTTAAAATAAATTTAAAAAAATGATCATTTGAATCGCTTTGTCCCAAAAATTACCATAGTATTAAAATATAACCATATTGATCCCGTGCGGTGAACACCATAAAGAAAAAAAAAATCAAATTTGATTCCAATTTGCAGTTTTTTCGTCTCAAAAATTTTTAATAAAAAGTGAACAAAAAGTCATACAAATTAAAAAATGGTATCAATAAAATCTAGAGATCGCCCAAAAAAAAGAATTCCATAGATAAGAATATAAAAAAGTTTAGGGGGAAGGGGGTACGGAATATGAAGATGCAAAATTTCAAGTGTTTTTTTTTTAGCATTAAAACGCAAGAAAAACGATATAAATGTGATATCGCAGTAACCGTACTGATCCAGAGAATGAAGGGAACAGGTCAGTTTTACCAGCTAAGAAATGCTTTAAAAACAAATCCCATTAAACTATGGTGCAATTGTGTTTTTTTCCAACTCCACCCCATTAGGAATTTTTCCTCAGATTCCCACTACATCATAAGCAGTATTAAAAATTGACATTAGACAAGGCAACTTATCCCGCACAAAACAAGCCCTCATATGTCTAGGTGAATGCAAAAATAAAAAAGTTATGGCTCTGGAAAGGCAGGGAGTAAAAAAACGAAAATGCAAAAAGTTCCAAAAATAGCTGCGTTATGAAGGGGTTAAAAAAAAAGAAGACAAAAGAGTACAATAGCTTGTATCCCACTTCAAAGCTCTGCACACCAGTATATAGCGTCAACCAGAAGTGACGTTAACGCCTCACAACCAATCGGCATTTAGAGCTCTGCACTGCACACCAATGCATAGCATCAACCAGAAGTGACGTCAGCGCTTCGCAACCAATCAGCTATAATCTCTGGACAAGAGGCAACCCCCTTCTACCTCAACTATGGTAACCCAGCCCCTTGCGTTCTGACGCGATTGGCGTGAACGTGTCAGCGTCAGTACGTTTTGCACATGCGCTGTAGACCTCGAGCGTGAATCTGCGTTCTGAACACTGAATGGGAATAAGCAACTCGTAGCCGGAGAACTGCAGTCATCATGGTGAGCAGCGTGCGGTGTACCGGCTCTTTACCGTTATGTACAGACAGGGCTGTGAGGGGAAAGGCTTTTCCTGTGTCCTGTCAGTTCTCTTGGCATTCTTTCGCTTTCGATTTGGGTGACAGTGTCTTGCTGTGTCACTGGTTTCCCGCTGGGTACTTAGCCCCCAGGTCCTGTATAGGGGGTTGTGTGGGGAGCCTGATGTCCTCCAGTCATGAGACCTATGGCTGCCCCGCTCCCAGATGCTTATGGTCCAGGAAGGGTCTTGTTCCTATGACTGCCTCCCAGGCCTAGACATGATTGATGTGTCACAGGCCGGACAACCCCTTTAAATCCCTTTAGCGTCAGGTTTGCGTTTCATTTAGGAGTCAGGTGTAGCTTTCCCATGTGATACATGTTGTATATTAGATGTATATAATGTCTGGTAAGCTTAGCTGAGGAGGGGGTGTCTGCTCCCCCAGCCCCTGTGTGTGATTCCTCTGTAATAATGGTTATAAGGGAAGAGGAACAGCGCAGTCCAGATGTGCGCAGAGCTGGTGTAGCTTGTAATGGATGCTGACTACTTGCACTGCGACAGGTGACCAATAAATACCGGGGTACTGGGTGCATTATCAGTGGCGTTACATTAAAGGGGTCGTCTCACTTCTGCAAATGGCATTTATCATGTTGGGAAAGTTAATACAAGACACTTATGTATTGTGATTGTCCATATTGCTTCCTTTGCTGGCTGGATTCATTTTTCCATTGCATTATACACTGCGTGTTACCATGGTTATGACCACCCTACAATCCAGGAGCGGTGGTCGTACTTGCTCACTAGAAAAAAGCACCAGAGCATTGTATAATGTGATGGAAAAATTAAAGGGAGTCTGTCACCTGTTTTTCACCAATATAATGAAGAGCGCTGCCCCCACAGAAGATTGCAGACACATCCCAGACATACCTGTGTGCACTGTGTGTCTGTATTACATGTCACATCCCAGACATACCTGTGTGCACTGTGTCTGTATTACATATCACATCCCAGACATACTGTGTGCACTGTGTGGCTGGTATGTACATGTCACATCCCAGACATACCTGTGTGCACTGTGTGTCTGTATTACATGTCACATCCCAGACATACCTGTGTGCACTGTGTGTCTGTATTACATGTCACATCCCAGACATACCTGTGTGCACTGGTGTGTGTATTACATGTCACATCCCAGACATACCTGTGTGCACTGTGTGTCTGTATTACATGTCACATCCCAGACATACCTGTGTGCACTGTGTGTGTATTACATGTCACATCCCAGACATAACCTGTGTGCACTGTGTGTCTGTATTACATGTCACATCCCAGACATACCTGTGTGCACTGTGTGTGTGTATTACATGTCACATCCCAGACATACCTGTGTGCACTGTGTGTCTGTATTACATGTCACATCCCAGACATACCTGTGTGCACTGTCTGTATTACATGTCACATCCAGACATACCTGTGTGCACTGTGTGTCTGTATTACATGTCACATCCCAGACATACCTGTGTGCACTGTGTGTGTGTATTACATGTCACATCCCAGACATACCTGTGTGCACTGTGTCTGTTATTACATGTCACATCCCAGACATACCTGTGTGCACTGTGTGTGTATTACATGTCACATCCCAGACATATCTGTGTGCACTGTGTGTCTGTATTACATGTCACATCCCAGACATACCTGTGTGCACTGTGTGTCTGTATTACATGTCACATCCCAGACATACCTGTGTGCACTGTGTGTGTGTATTACATGTCACATCCCTGACATACCTGTGTGCACTGTGTGTCTGTATTACATGTCACATCCCTGACATACCTGTGTGCACTGTGTGTGTATTACATGTCACATCCCTGACATACCTGTGTGCACTGTGTCTGTATTACATGTCACATCCCAGACATACCTGTGTGCACTGTGTCTGTATTACATGTCACATCCCAGACATACCTGTGTGCACTGTGTTGTATTACATGTCACATCCCAGACATACCTGTGTGCACTGTGTGTCTGTATTACATGTCACATCCCAGACATACCTGTGTGCACTGTGTGGTCTGTATTACATGTCACATCCCAGACATACCTGTGTGCACTGTGTGTCTGTATTACATGTCACATCCCAGACATACCTGTGTGTACTGTGTGTCTGTATTACTTGTCCAGGCACTTTTATTCTGCAGGAAAAACCGCTCCCAAGTGCCCGCCTCTACCTGCTGCAAGTGCCCAAATGAATAAGTTTTACTAGGGGAATGGGTAATCTGGGCCATGACCCCCATTGTGTGACCATGGATTGCTGCATAGCAGTGCAGCCATACAACTGAATGGCGCGCCGGAGCACAACTGTCATTTTGCTGTGACACCAGAACTACAAAAAAAGAATCCAGCAGTGTTGGGTTTTCTGTGATTCTGAGGTCTCGACATCTTGAGAGTTGCCTGGCAGCCACCTTCAGTTCTATAGCTGTACTGGTACACGCCGCGATCCTCGGTCACGCAGTGGGTGTCATGACCAACGTCACTTTGTAGCCCCAGAGTTACAATCAGTTCTTAAATAGTTGTCTCCTTACACAGTCTGCCACTGGCATCACTGATTTGGCAAAGACACAGCCCCAACTGGTAACACCTAGATGTCAATTCATTAATACATTTCCAAGAGGAATAACAGAGGAATGTTACACCATGACATGTCAGGAGAGATGACAGTCTCTTAAAGGGGTTTTCCGGGATTTTACTACTGACGACCTGTCCTCAGAATAGGTCATCAGTATCTGATCAGTGGTCATCAGTGTCGATCAGCTGTTTGAGAAGGCACTGGCGCTCCCGTGAGTGCCGCGGCCTTCTCTCAGCTTTTCATAGGCCAGCGCCGTCACGTTGCCTAGGAGCATGATACCAAGCACAGCCACTATACAATGTACGGTGCTGTGCTTGGTGAGCGGGGAGAAGGTAGCGGCGATTACAGGAGAGCTGGTGCCTTCTCAAACAGCTGATCGGTGGGGGTGCCGGGTGTCGGACCCCAACTGATCAGGTACTATAGTAAAATTCTGGAAAACCCCTTTAAACAGGAGACTTCCCTCTGCCGTGTGTCTTTTAGTCCCAGGTGATATAATTTGTGTTTGTTTTCCAGAATACCAAGGCCCTTTCTTCACAACTGAAGGACAGCATCCCAATCCCTGAGCTGTCTACAGCGTATGGTGGGTATGGAGTCCAGGATACCCTCCGAGCCGGGTAGGTGAATCAGAAACCACCATTAATGGGTGTACACGAAATATTGACCACAGATGAGCCAGCGCAGTGCGGCCGCAGAGGATTGCGCTCGTATTTGCCTGTTGATATATATGTTTTTTTCTAAGGATCTGTTCACAATGCAGTTAAGGCCCCATGCCCACGACTGTCTGAAAAAATGGATCCGCGGAAAGTACGGATGATGTCTTTGTGCATTCCGTATTTTACGGAAACAGTTGACCCCTAATAGAACAGTCCTATCCTTGTCCGTAATGCGGAGAATAATAGGACATGTTCAATTTTTTTTTTTTTTATTTCCATTCCGCAAAAAAGATAGAACATGTCCTATTATTGTCCGTCTTGCTGACAAGGATAGGAATTGTTACAATGGATCCGCAAAAAAAAAACGGAAACACGGATGCCATATGGAATGTCATCCGTTTTTTTTTTTTTTGCGGATCCGCAATTTGTGGACTGCAAAACACATACGGACGTGTGAATGAAGCCTAAGCCTGTTGTTTGAGCTGTGCATTGTGAGTGTTTCCGGACACTAATGCAGATGGAAAGATGACATATGCCATTTTTTATTGCCATATGTCACACTCATAGGACACCACTAATATGCCATATAGCAAGGATCAGCAACCTCCGGCACTCCAGCTGCTGTGAAACTAGAAGTGAAAGGAGGATTCTGGGAGTTGTAGTTTCTGAACAGCTGGAGTGTCGGAGGTTGCTGATCCCTGACATATAGTGTACATTGTTAGTTACATTCAACGATACAAAAATATGCTCAGACACAACGTCTTGGTGAATTCTTAAAGGACCCTCTTTGACATAAGGCATAGTAGTGGGGTAGGATGAATACATATGTGCTGGGAGCTTTTCTGTCGCATACACCAAACTTAGGGCTTATTTTTTGACAGGTCCATATTCGGAATTATTCACTTCAATGGGCTTGGAAAAAAAAAAAACGGAAAATGATTCAGTGTGCATTCTGTGTCCGAAAAAAAAAAAAGAACATGTCCTATTCTTGTCCGTTTTGCAGACAGGCATAGTTACAATGGATCCACAAAAAAAAAAAACAGATACAATACGGACATCACACGATGTAATCCGTTTTTTTTTGTGGACCGCAAAATACATACGGTGGTGTGCATGAGTCCTAAGTGGTAAAATATAACATGAACTTACCCTTTTATACAGGGCGGTCCACCATGAAAAAGTAGCCCACTTCCAATATCTCCAAATAAAACTGCCTGGTAGTAAATCTGTCCTAGTTCTCCATAGCAACCAATCAGAGCTCAGCTTTCATTTTTAAGAGCCCTGTAGGAACTGAAAGCTGAGCTCTGATTGGTTGCTATAGGCAACTGAGACTGATTTGGAGATATCGGAGACGGCTACTTTTTCAGTCCATCCTGTTTGCTGGTCACCCACTGAAATGTGTTACTAGACTGCAGAAAAGGATCATCCATAGTGACATAACGTGGACATCACTGTCACCAGAGGCAGGACCTTATGTCATTATGAGACGTGATTGCAGCTTCGTTGTGACACACGACCATGGGAGGGCAGCATTAGGGAGTAATGCTAATGGTTAATATAATGGCTTGAATCCCAGAACCCCTCTCAATGAAGACTGGTACCGAACAGATTTCTGTTTTTATTGCAGATTTACTAGTGTACAGAGTGAGCTGCTACCAAGTCATCCATTAGAACTGTGCGAGAAAAATGTAAGTATCAACTGGAAGACAGGTAGGCGACATTTTCGGTGTTCAGTGGCTACAGATCTACCTCTGATATGATTATTTTAAAGGCCACCTGTCAGCAGATTTGTACCTATGACACTGGCTGACCTGTTACATGTGCACTTGGCACCTGAAGGCATCTATGTTGGTCCTATGTTCATATGTGCCCACATTGCTGAGAAAAATGATGTTTTATTATATGCAAATGAGCATCTAGGAGCAACGGGGATGTTACCATTACACCTAGAGGCTCTGCTCTCTGTGCAACTGCTGCATCCTCTGCACTTTGATTGACAGGACCAGGCAGTGACAATGTGATGACGCCTGACTTGTCCTATTAATTGAAGTCCAGAGGGCGCAGCAGTTGCAGTGAGAGTGGAACCTTTAGGTGTAATGGTAACGCCCCCGTTGCTCCTAGAGGCTCATTTGCATATAATAAAACATAATTTTTCTCAGCAATGCGGGCACATATGAACATGTGACCAACACAGATGTCTTCAGCTGCCAAGCGCACATGTAAGAGATCAGCCAGTGACAGATGCACTTTAAAGGGGTTTTTTCTCATCTTAAGATATTGGTGGCATATCACTAGGAACAGTGTCAGATAGGTGCTGCCGATCCTGCCTTTTGTCTCCAGAATGAGCCCTGAAAGTGAAGGAGAGCGCATCTGCAGCGTGTTCATTTAGAGCAGAGATCTCAAACTTGTGGCCCTACAGCTGTTGTAAAACTACAAACTTCCATCATGCCAGGAGAGCCTACAGCTATTGGGGCATGCTGGGAGTTGTAGTTTTGCAACAGCTGGAGGGCCACGAGTTTGAGATCCCTGATTTAGAGTTTCAAAAATAGCCATATGAGCACATTCGGCTATTTTCTGAAGTCCCATAGGAATGAATGGAGAGTGCATCATGCAAGCGTGGCCACCACTGCATTCACTCTATAGGACTGCTGCAGAAGGCTGAGCCAGGGCTCGCCTATTTTCAGGCGCCCAATAGAAATGAACAGAAGGCGGCCATACATGCGTAGCTGCTGTCCGCTCACTTCAGAGGTCCCATTCTGGAGATAGACCCACGTCTATCTCCTAGCAAGATGCCGCCAATGTCTAAGATGAGAGAACCCCTTTAGGCCCAGAAGATCTACAGAGCCACTAGACTAGGGCACGTGAACATTGAGGTAGAAGGCGAGTGTTATAGTATGTAGGAATACATTATGTCTCCGCACTGCTCCTTATTATTCTGTCTAGAAGGAAAGCGGCCTCTGATGGAGCAGACTTCAGTTTTTTTATCCAGAAAACCTCTATAAGACTTCATATGAAATCAGAGGTACAGAGTGATCCCTTAGACGTCGCTGTTGGCGATAAGTAAATTATAGGCCACAGTTTTCTTTTTCGCCCTCATGACTCTGTGTCATTATAGCTTGTATCTTGCACGTATCACTAATACGCTGGGTCTTGTATAGTTCCAGATAAACCAGGAGAAAGTCAATTTCTCTACTGTACGAAACATCCAGGGCTTGCATGCTCCTCTGAAGCTGCAAATGGAGTTCAAAGCAGCAAAACAGGTACAGTTTGGTATATAAATGTAGAGCTGTAGATGCATCTGAGCACGTCCATGTGAAACGTTAACCTTGATGGAACGTCTGTGAGGACCATTTGTAATGATGAATTCATTCACTGTCAGCAAGCAGAGATTTAAAAAATAATGTGTATTTACAATGTAGGATGTGTTGCATTCTCCGAGATGATGTATGATCGATTGAGGAATAGAGCACAGCTACTGAGCTACCTCAGGTTGTACCGAGTCTAGCTGGCTGCCACTGTTCTCTGTAGTTGGCGCCTAGTACTGTAAATGTACAGTGTGTGGTACTGTGCCCACAACATCCGCACCCAGAGTCACTGGTATATGACACTATATGGCTCTGCTACAACTCCTCAGATGCTGGGGCCAGTAGTGGCCGTGGTATCTAAGTGGCTATTTGGAAGGAGAGGACATGGAGGTTTTCAGGGCAGCCACATGCCTAAACAGGGGCCCTCATGTCAGTTGTGTATGCCTATAGGGATGATGCACTGCAGTACGGAGGTGAATTATATCAGCAATCAAGCAATTGCATGGTCAAGTCCGTTAGTGGAACTAAAAAATAGTTAAAGGGGTATTCCCATCTTAGACAATGGGGGTATATCGCTAGGATATGCCCCCATTGTCTGATAGGTGCAGGTCCCAGCGCTGGGACCCACACCAATATTGAGAACGGAGCAGGGAGTGCTCCCCGCTGCTCTTATAGAAATGAATGGGAGAGCACCGCGCATGCACAGCCACCGCTCCCATTCATTTCTATGTAGCCAACGGAAATAACCAAGCCAGTGCTTGGCTATTTTCGGCGTCCCCATAGAAATGAATGGAGGGCGGCTGCGCATGCACAGTGCTCCGTTCTCAATATAGGTGTGGGTCCCTATAAGACAATGGGGGCATATCCTAGCAATATGCCCCCATTGTCTAAGATGAGAATAACCGTTTAAAGGGAATCTGCCACCAGGAAATTCACTGTTATACCAAGCATAATGTTTTATAGGGCTCGCTCAGGTGAATGTATTGATACCCTTCACTTAGTGATCTGTTGCTTCATTCTGGAGAAAAAGGCACTTTTAATCCATATGCAAATGAGCAGTTAAGTGCACCGAGGGTGGGCCCAAGCCACTGTGCACCAAAGTGCCTCCTGGCAGCCCTTCCCTCTCCTTCTTGCTTGACCAGGCCAGGAGAGATGACTGTGGTGGGGCTGGCTGAGGAGGAGCAATGGTGCACAGAGTGACTTGGGCCCGCCCTTGGTGCACTTAACTGCTTGTTTGCATGCAGATTAAAAAGTACATTTCCAGAATGAAGCAGCGGATCACTAAGTAAATGAAAGATATCATTAGATTCAGCTGAACTAGCCCTACAAGACATTGTGGTAGGTTTATCAGTGAATTCATGGTGACAGTTTCCCCTTAAATAAAATGTTAAAAATGAATATTATTTATCCCACATGATAACAAAAAAGGGCATCATTGACTTCCGGATAGAGGTGGCCACTGCACCTGAATTATGGAAGGACGTGTATGTGCTGTGCACCGACTTGAACCCTTGTACCTTCAGGGCAAAAAAAAAAGAAAATGTAATAAAATATATAGTCTGCTCTCAAGACAGGGATATGCGCACAGTATTTAATAGTAATTATAAACCACAATAACATGCACAATCATAAAATGCTTATATGCTTGAACAGATGATAGTATATTCTAATGTGACTAATGTCCTGAATAGTGTTGAGAGAAGCAAGCTTCAGATGCTTAAAGAAGAACTCCCGACAAAAATTTTATTCCATGTCCTGCTAGAAATGTACATGATGTAATCTGTAGTGAATGTCATTTTCTTACCAGTGTCTGAATTTTTGACTTCTATCATCCTGAAGTTTCTTATCGGTGTCATGTGACCAGCAATTAGACCCACCAACTCACACAGAGACTTGTGTGGACAGGAAGTCTAATTCTCTATGTATTCCTATGAGACCGAAAGTGAGGCTCCCATAGGAATGAATAGAGCAGTTACTGGCTTTCTGTCCTGGGTCAGTTGGAGGTCAGGGAGTTGGTCACATGACCCAGCTACAATAAGAAGAGAGGTTTTTACTCTTAGAAACAGTCACTGATAAGAAAATGACAATCACTACAGATTATATCACGCACCTTTCTAACAGGTCAGAGAATAAAAATTTTTCCGGGAGTCCTTCTTTAATTTGAAGTCGCTTCGTTCAGAACTTTGGAATAGTACTGTACGGAGATCGTCTCTGTACAGCATTAGAATGTATGGGCTCAGATCAGCTGAAATTAGTTATTCACGAAGTCGCGTGTTGAATAACGTCAGTAGTTGATTTTTAAAGTGGAAAAACACTTTAAAAATTGAAACTGAACTCTGATTCGGTTCTAAGGTACTAGTCGGAACCGAAGCAGAGTTCGGTTTCCAAGTTTTAAAGTGGTTTTCCACTTTAAAATCAAAGTTATTCAACCCGCGACTTCGCGAATAACTAACTTCGGCTCATCTGAGCTCATACATTCTAATACTGTACGAAGACTGATCTCCATACAGTATTATTCTGAAGTTGTGAAGCATCCTAAGCGCGCTTCGCTCAACACTAGTCCTGAATAAGGTAATATGAAGCCACTTATGTTGTCAGGTATGCTGTTGCTTTGTCTTGCCAATAGTTCTTTTACATTCTCATGAATTGAATTTGTTCAAAAATTATTTGAGCAGTGAGGCTTTGCAATTCAAGAGATTCCCCCCTACCCCTTGACTGACAGGGCCAGATACAGACATCTCTCCTGGCTTTGTCAGTCCCGCTCCACGTAGCAGCACAAGCGCAGAGGATCCGCTTCTACCTGAGCGGTGCAGATGCCGACTGTTCATGAGATGCTGACTTCACCCCTCACTGATGGTTTTGTTTTTTTTTTTTTTTAACAGATTTGATTCATTAGAATCGATTTGTTCATCTCTAATTGATGTGTAGTGCTGCACAGCCTTCTGTCTTCCATGTATATTAATTATTATTGTCTTGTGTCTCCGATAGATTCAGCGTCTTCCATTCCTGCAGAGCTCTAACATTGCTCTGGACACCTTAAGAGGGAACGATGAGTGTATCAGCTTTGAAGATATTCTCAGTGGTAAAAATTCTCATGTGTTTTGCTTCAGAGCTGTTTAGACCATGTTCACACTCATATCATGGTTTCTTGTTTATAATGGAAAACACTGTGCATAGCAGGATCTGTCATACAGTGGAGACCACTGGTGCCCAGTGGGCTTAAAGTGGTTCTCCGGGAATTAAGAAAATGAAAATACTCGAAATATTATTTTATTATAAATATATTCCCAAATACCTTAGTATTCATTAGTTAGAAGAATAATTAGGAGAAATAAAATGGCCGCCGTCCTATTAGTACACACAAAACCTGTCCTAATCACACAGGAGCACAAGTTACTTCACAACACTGAGGTAAAGAGCTGCCTCATCCTCCTCTCTGCTCGTCAGGGATTATGGTCCTGAATACGGTTTAATATGAGCTTCAGCTGAATCTCTGTAGGAGTAGAGGTCGTGAAGTATAGAGAGGATGGTGGAAATGTGAGTAATAAGCAGCACTTGTATGCAGTCTCCATTGCCACAGCCTGTCCTGTCCATCCTCTCTGTACTTCATGTTGCCTCATGAACTCCTTTCCTTCAGAGATTCAGCTGAAGATCTTAACAGCTGTATTCAGGAACATAATCCCTGACAAGCAGAGCAGAGAGGAGGATGAGGCAGCTCTTTACCTCAGTGTTGTTAAGTAACTTGTCCTCCTGTGTGATCAGGACAGGTTTTGTGTGTACTAATAGGACAGCGGCCATTTTATTTCTCCTAATGATTGCTCCCCAGACAAAACGAGCCATTATAACTAATGAAAGGTATTTGGGAATATATTTATAATAAAGTAATATTTACGTATTTTCATTTTCTTAATTCCCGGAGAACCCCTTGTGGGATTATTTTTCGCCTGAATTGTCAGTCTTTGGGGGGGAGGGGGCTATATTCCCCATCAGATTTGTTGAAATTTGTGATGGAGGTAACCAGGAATCATTGGGTTAAAAATGTCCATCTTATGGCTGCCATAGACATCCAGTTACACAGTCCTGTTCCATTTTTATGACCACTTTCGACGTCAGCAGCATGTTGCTTAGGAAGGAAGTCACGTGTGGTGAGCTGGCTTGGTGGGTATATAAGGTGTGTGATAGGCTGTCTGCACACATATCACTCGTTGTTATCATTGATAAAACGGGCGATTTATCAGAGTTGCAAAAAGTAATGATTATTGGCTTTCAGGCCAAGGATGGCGGTATTTCTGAATCTATGCGGTTTGTGATCTGTTCTCATGCTGCTGTGGTGAAAGTGTATGGTGAGTGGACAAATGGCACCATTGTGAATAAGCGAGGTGGAAACTGTGGAGCACGTGTGCCATTGATTTGAGAGGCGAGGTCTGCTATGAAGGTGGGTAAGGGCATACCAACGCGCTTCAGGAGAGCAGCTCACTTTCAAAGAGAACCAGGGGGCCACCAGATTTGTGTCTAAAACAATCGGCGTATGGGGCTCCGAAGCAGTCGTGTTGGCACATGAGACACTTCTTCATTGAATGGATGGACGTTGACTTGTCAGACGAGAAACATCAGAGAACAAACACCCTGCAAGCATTTATGGAAGAACACAAGCTGGTGGTGGCAGTATTATGGTCTGGGGAATGTTTTTGTGGTATTCTCTGGGCCCAATCATCCATGTGGAGGGCACTCTCAACTGATTTGGGTATGAATGAATCCATCTTTGCAGATCAGGTACACCCATACATGCTGATTGTCTTCCCTGAGACGGATGGGATCTTCCAGAAAGACAATGCGACATGTCACATGGCTAGAAATGTTTGACTTTGGTTGGAAGAGCATGACTAAGACCAAGTACTACCCTGGCCTCCTAATTCCCCAGACTTGAACCCAATAGAGCATCTGTGGGACCACCTCGATTGTCGCAATTGCTCTATGGATCCTCCGCCATGCACCCTCCAGCAGCACTGCAGTCAGCATGGCTCCAGATACCAGTGACAACCTACCAGGACCTTACTGAGTCACTCCCAGCCTGTCTAGCTGTTGTCCGTGCTGCACACGGCAGGTACTCTGGATATTAGCAGGTGGTCATAACAGTGGGACTCGACTGTGTAGTATATAACTTGGATGAGGCATGATCTGGCCGTGTAGTCGTCAGAAATAACCTAAAGTGTTTGTCTCATCATGGACAATGGGGGCATATCGCTAGGATATGCCCCCACTGTCTTATCAGTGCAGGTCCCACCGCTGGGACCCGCACCTATATCCAGAACGGAGCCTGAAAGTGAAGGAGGACACACTGTGCATGCGCAGCTGCCCTCCATTCAGTTTCTATGGGCCAGCGAAAATAGCCGAGCCTGTCTGCTCCATAGAAATGAATGGGAATGGTGGCCGCGCATGCGCAGTGCGCTCCCAATCATTTCTATGGGAGCAGCCAGGAGCTGTGCCTGGTGCAGCGCTCTCCCAACTCCGTTCTCGATATAGGTGCGGGTCCCAGAGGTGGGACCCACACCTATCAGACAATGGGGGCTTATCCTAGCAATATGCCCCCATTGTCTAAGATGGGAATACCCCTTTAATAGATGTTGGTGCGTCTTTGACTGCCCAGACATCAGAATATTGAAATTTACATCTGCATAGATTTGCACTATAATTTATGGCAAGTTCTTACTGAATTAATAGTAAATCTGTCAGATCAACAGTGGTCCTACCTCATCCTGCCAAACCATACCCACTTTTCTGGCCACCTTTGAAAGATTATGGGAAGAGTAAAAGTCTCAAATGATAGTGTAAATCTAGCATGTCTCAAAATGTGCTACCTGTGTATGGCTGAAAGCTGAATTCCTCCACGTGCCTTTAGCTGACCAGCCGCCATTTCTCTTGCAGATCCTTCTGAGTGCGAGATGATGGGAGAGCCACACATGATGATGGAGCACAAGCTGGGCTTGTTGTAATAACTGATGTCAGCCACTTGAATAAAATCTTCAGATTCTTTTGTACAAGTCTGAGGACTGTGTTTTGTCTTGTTTTATGTTCTGATGTTGTCGCTTTTAGCCATTATTTCATTTAACATAACCACACAGTAAAAATGATTCAAACATCTTCAGTGTGTTATTAATTTAATTCAGATGGGCATGGTGAAACCATCAGAGCTATTCTCTGTTTTGGCCTTAAAGGGGTTTTCCTCACAGGTGCCATTTCTTCCCTGTCCACAGGATAGGTGGTAAATGTCTGATCGCTAGAACATGGCTCCTAAGCTCCCATTGTCTTCTCATTGCATTCTGGACCTAGCCAAGCGCTGCCTTTCAGTCTCATATAGACTGGATATAGACCTGAGGATAGGTCATCAATATTAAAAAAAAAAAAAAACGGACACCCCAGTTACTGCAGATATCAATACTTGCCGGCTCCTTCTGTTTCCTCACTTCTTGCGCCTGCTTATTGATTCCACCAAGTATGTAATGGTCGTTCCCTGAGTTTATCACAGTGAATTGGGCCGCAGGAAAATTCCATGGAGAATCACTTGTCTTGTCTGGATAATACTACTAATTTTTCATCCGCGTCCGTTCCGCAATTTCGGACGTTTTTTGCGGATAGTATGCGGATCCATTCATTTCAATGGGTCCCGAAAAAATGCGGACATTGCACCGTATGTTGTCCGCATCCGTTTCTTTCTCCGTTCCGTTCTGTGGATCCGCAAACAGAAATCCTCCTGTCCTACTTTTCCTCCGATTTTTGCGGTCCGTAGCTCAATACAAGTCTATGGGACGTCTGTAAATGCGGAAGACATGCGGAAAGCCATCCGCATTTGCGGATTCCGTTCCAGGAGGGTAGAAAAAAAAAAGATTTGATTACATAAAAAACGGATGACATATGGATACATCCTTTCCGTTTTTTAAAGGAAAAACTGAGTTTTTTTTTGTGGTACAACGGATCCGCAAAAAACTGACCATTTTCCAGGATGTGCACAAATACGGACGTGTGAATGGAGCCTAAGAGTTTTCCTGGTAACCTATCCTCCGGGGGAGGGGGGGGGGGTGAATCCTAGAAAAATTTGTGTTTGAAGGAGCCCTAAGGCCACACGTAAGATCTGCACGGAAATGTATGTGCGCTTCTGCAGCATATCCGCACCAAAATCTGCCATTTCTAATTAGATGCGGTTTTGCTGCAGATCTCATTCTTCCATTTAAAAGGGTGCAATCCGCAGCTAAAACCACAAACATAATTGACAAGCTGCAGATTTGGAAATCCACTGCAGGTCAATTTCCGCACAGAAAAGCTTCTTTCACACCTGCAGCCTGGTTTCCCCATTATAGTCGGTGGGGTCCAGCTGGAAGGCGGTAGTATCCGGCAATGCCGGATTTGGAGAACTATGGCAGGCCGTCCTGTGCTGGAATTCACTGCTGCCAGTGCGAAACTAGCCTAGGGCTGGTGTCGCACTGTTATTTTTTTATGTGGTGGTTTGCAGTTTTTGGTGCATTTTACTTGCAGACGGGAAATGTTAAACTCAAGAGAAACAGGTGTATTTTTTTGGGTAGTAAGGTCTTTTTCATCCATTTTTTTTAATTTTATTTTTATGGATCATTTTTAAGCTAACACACTATATGAGTAAAACTGCCTCAAAAAAACATAATAAAGTCAGGATTTTTTTTTCCAACAAAAATCGGTGTGAAGGAGCCCTTGAGGTGTTTAGATTTTTTTTTATTAGTATATACATTGAACATAAACTGCTGGCATTGTGTACGTGCAGAGCTGGCGTATATAGATACGGGTCACATGAAGATGAGGCCGGTTGTTGGTTTCATTTACTACCAGTCATCACTCCGCTCCCATGAGAAGAGAACTCTATTTACGCTGCAGGTTTTTCCAGCCGAGCTCATTGTGATCCTGCAGTTTACTTTTTTGCAAGGTCTGAATTTTCGGGCCCAGAAACTGCTTAATCACAACTACGGTGGTGTGCGCTGGCTCCAGACCCCGGCTACTCTCTGAGGAAGCAGATTGTATTGCTCACGGTCATTAATCAGGTTGGAAATGTAAGAAATGCCTTGTAAGCAGACTTTTTTTTTTTTTTTTGCATCTCTTTGTGAAAATCTATTCTGATTGATAATTGTTTATGTATTCCGATTGTTAACAGTTATCCTTTATCTGCACGCTCTGTATTTTTGCATCAGTATCTGTAAGCCGAAACCACAAGTGAAACCTATAGAAAGTATAATGAAGATTTGTGCCTCTTCTGTTTTTTGGATCCACTTCTGGTTTTGTTTCAAATACTGAGCGTGTGAAAGAGGCCTATGGCTAATTTCAGACGAGCGTGTCCTAGCTGCGGTAAACGTGTGTGGGAGCGTAATTTCCCGTTATGGACAGGACTAGAGATGAGCGAACATGCTTGTAATGAGCACTGTACCGCTCGGCTCCCCTGCGCTCGCATGGGCGCAGGCAGCCGCTTCCGTCCTCCTCACCCAACTGAAGTGGCTGCCTGCGCCCATGCGAGCGCAGGGGAGCCGAGCGGTACAGTGCTCGTTACAAGCATGTTCACTCATCTCTAGACCGGACCCTACAGCATAATCATGCTGGCCATAGACTTCTATTATGGGCTTCCTTTGTGTATGCAGTCATAGAATTCCATTATGGTCCGTGGTAGCGGAATCCACAACGGGATTCTAAGATAACCCAAACCTGTACGGCGAACTTGAAAACACAAGTTCGCTAATCCCTAATGACAAGCTCTTTTTAAAGAGGACCTGTCACCTCTCCTGACAGGCCTGGTTTAATAGCTTAAAGCATTCTCCATGTAATAACAATTCTGGAGCATCTATTCTTATGTCTCTGTTTTGTGTCATTCCTGTATTATTTCTACTAGAAGTTATGAATGAATTGCTAGCAGTCTGCAGTAAGGGTACAGAGGGGAGGTCACCAGTTGGAGGTGTGTCTCCGCACAAACTGACAATGCAGCACTGATTGGATAGAGTGAGTCTGTGCAGGGACACACCCCCAACTTGTTACCTCTCCTCTGTACCCTTACTGCAGACTGCTAGCAATTCATTCATAACTTCTAGTAGAAATAATAAAGGAATGGCACAACATAGAGCCATAAGAATAGATGCTCCAGAATTGTTATTACATGGGGAATGCATGAGGCTATTAAACCAGACATGTCAGGAGTGGTGACAGCTCCTCTTTATCTACCCCTGCACCACATTTATCATCCAGTCTGAGCCCCTATAACAAATCTGATGCTGTTTTAGACGGCCTAAATTTATGCCATCTGCAGGACTAGTAAATCTATTTGTACTGTGTATACAGATCAGGAAGTGGCAGGTGACCGCACGAGCTGCTCCGCAGTATGTCACAGCAGTCTTGTAAATCCTGGAGGCCGTATTCCTCCTGTAACTGAGGCTAATATATCAGGAGAAATGAGTGGCACAAAGGGTAAAATAAAAAAAAGAAATTTGGACAAAATTAAAGGGGACCCACGTCTGTTTTAGGTATTGAAAAAGTCTAAATTCAAGCCAGCAAGGAAGCTATCTTACATTTAGAACTGCCGCTACATGCACCAAAGTTATGTAGAGGCCTGCGTCTCTTCATAACTTCGGCGGATCCTCCACCAGATATAGGAGTTATTAAGACCAGCGTCTAAAACGCTGCTCTTAATAAATGACCCCCTAAATGTGTCAGTGCTCTTTGCTGTATAAAGAATACAGGACAGGTCAGGGCAGAATTTCGCTCTCTGTACATAAAGTGCAGGATTCCATTCCCTGACAACAAGAGAGTTACATGCACTTTCCTTATACAATCATAGGCTATAGGTATGTAAAGCGAGATAATCAGGCGCCTTCTATCAGCCTTTACTGATCTAATAGAGGATACAGTATGTTCTAGAACAAGAGCTTCCAGCATGTAATCATTTCCATGGGACCAATAGCATCAAGAAACCTGTCATTCAGCTGAACAGCAGCTAGGGGGAGCCCCAGGAGAAGATACTAAAGCAGGTAAAGATGTGAACAGAACACCATTGTGCCATCTACATCTGTCCATTCTGAGACTCCCTCCCTATTCTGAGAATAGAACACGTCCTATTCTTGTCCATTTTGTGTTACAACAGATCCGCAAAAAATACGGATGTAACACATTTGTCATCTTTTTTTTTTTTTTTTTTTCTTTGAGTGTCCGTGTTTTGCAGACCAGTAGTAATGGGTCAGGTAATGTCCTTCTCCATGTAACGCTCTTCTGCGATTAGTAAGATGACGCAGACACGTCTCGTGTGCTTTCAGGAGAATGTTTCCTCTTTATTTACACGTGTAAATGGCGATTTCCTGCTGCTATAATTGCTAAGCACCACCACATTCTATATTGTACAAAATTTATCTTCAAACCTTTCATTCGTTTTAATATACAGCTATTCCTTAATATTCATTTGTATTACAAAGTAAAACATAAAACATCTGCATATAAAAGGAATTACAAATCTTTGGCTATAAATACAATTACTGCCCCATAGCATCCGGGGGTCGTCCCAGGAGAGACATTGGTGGCATATCACTATGGTCGTCAGGGGTCACATCGGTCAGACCCCCACTGATGAGATATTGTAGTGTTATGCCATGAATGTATGTCCCGAGATAGTCCCCTTTAAAGGGGTTGTCCAGGATTTTACAAGTTATGGCTGATCCTCAAGATGGGTCATCAATGCCTCCGCTGGAAGTACACAGCACCGTCCATTGTGTAGTGGACAGAGCTGGTTACTGCAGCCCTGCTGCCACTGACGTGAATGATAACCGGCTCCGTCCACTACGCAATAGATATGGCGGGGTAGTTCTGTTGCTTACTTCCAGAGTTAGGGCTCATGCCCGCAACCGTGTGCCGGCTGGGCCCCTGCTGCGGACCGTAAACTGTGGTCCGCAATGCACGGGCACCAACCGTGGGGCCACCGCATGCAGATCGCGGACCCATTCACTTGAATGAAGTCCGCGATCCGCATTTGATGGTCCGCACTGCAAAAAAGTAGTGCATGCACTACTTTTTTGCGGGGCGGAGGCAAGGAGAGAAACCCCACAGAAGCACTCCATGCCTCCGTTTCGCACTGACCTGCCGGATTGCGGACCCATTCAAGTGAATGGGTCTGCATCCGTAATGCGGTGCCAGAACAGCCGGGGCCCGTATTTTGCGACCCGCTGTTTGGGGGATACTGGGTGTTAGACTCCCCGGCGATCAGACATAGGCCATGACTTGTAAAATCCTAGACAACCCTTTTAACTTTAATCAAGTGGTCACCATATTATATCTTTGTGGTTTATAGAAAAATTGTATGAGATGAGCAGAAATGTGCTGTAATATGTCCCCTGACTATAATTATCGTTCTAGTGCAATGAAATAATAGAAAGTTTTGGAACTTTCTAAATTGTACTCTGTGTTTCAAGTCCTTGCCATTTTCAAGATCTCTGCTCTCAGTGAATGGAAACATTGGGGGTCAATTACAAGGACTGGCTTTTTACGCTGGTCTTTGTATTCCCTCTGCTCTGCCGGAGGATTCGGCTAATTTACGACGAGGCGTGCATTTCATCATAACTTAGGTGCACCTCTGGCAGGCTGTGCACTTGGAGCCTTTTTGCATTGCAAATCTCACTCCTGTGCTGATAGTTTGCTACAATGTATCAGCCTGGAGTGCAAGCTGTTCAGCTCTGGATGCAGCTATGGCAAATTCTTCTGATCTACAAGAGATATTTCGGTATGTATTTTGTAACCTCTGGATATAGAACACAAATGTTCCTATTCACTTACAGCAAGCAGGGATCTCACAGAATCGAAACACAAAATATATTTACATATAACCACACACGTCTCTTCGAAGTGCACATTAAACTGTATAAACATCTAGAATTACTCTACATTAAAGTCCCCCTTCAAGTACATTGCATTGCTGTATTATAATCCAGAGCTGAAATCTCCCAGCATTCTTTGCTGTCTTCATAGAGCTCGCTCTTGGTGATTTGCATACTGCTTGTGTGTGTTATTACAGCTCAGCCCCAGTCACTTCAGTGCAGCTGATCAGTCATACCAGACAACCCATGGACAGGGGTGGCGCTGTTTCTGAAAGAAAGCAGCCATGTTTTTCTAATCCTGGACAACGCCTTTAAGTTGTCAGTAGCTTTACATATGAGCATTTTATGACTATTACCCATACTAAATTTGTGATTAACTTTACCTTTAAGACCAAAATTCGAAAGTGTGGATAGAGAGGGAAAGATAACAAGTGGACTGTGCCCTATTGTGCCCAACCCTGGACTGCACCCTATTGAGAAAACACACAGGATATTCACCCTGGCAGGATCATCCGTAAATTGCATTTACTGCCCCATTATGTTCTAAGGCAGGGATGCTCAACCTGCGACCCTCCAGCTGTTGCAAAACTACAACTCCCAGCATGCCCTGATAGCTGTAGGCTGTCCAAGCATGCTGGGAGTTGTAGTTTTGCAACAAAGCTGGAGGGCTGCAGGTTGGGCATCCCTGTCCTAAGGGTTTCATCCAAGGCTGTGTGCAGGGCAGATGTGCGAGTATTGTGAAGGATTCGGAATCATACCCGTATGTGCGTAAGCCTTTATACTAGTATTAGTGGATCTCCTATTTTACACATAAGGCTTCATTCACACATCCGCATGTGTTTTCCGTTCCGTATATTGCGGATCCGCAAAAAAAAAGGATGACGTTCCGTATGTCATCTGTGTTTCCGTTTTTTGGGTGATCCATTGTAACAATGCCTATCCTTGTCAGCAAAGCGGACAAGAATAGGCCATGTTCTATTTTTTTTGCGGAACGGAAATACGGACATACGGAAACGGAATGCACACGAAGTACCTTCCGTTTTTTTTGCGGACACATTGAAATCAATGGGTCCGCAAAAAAAAAAACCGGAACGGACACGGAAACAATATACGGTCGTGTGAATGAAACCTTATTTAGATACTCAAATCAAGTCATCCATTATTTATCTACATAAAGCAGTAAACTTCCACCACTTAATATTGAGGTAACACTTTTAACAACTACAAAAGAAAGTAAGGTACAGCGCCCTGCTGATACGAGCCTACCATCTGTAGAGAAGAGGTCAGGCAAGGGCACCTTCACATGTGGCAGATTTTGTGGCAGAAAATTCTGCGACTGAAAATCAGTTCCATTCATTTGATTATGGGGCAGCAAGCGCATGGATTTCTGCAAGGTGAATGGTGCTGATTTTCAGCTGCGGTATTTTCTGCCACAAAATCTGCCATGTGTGAAGGAACCCTAAGGGCTCTTTCACACAAGCGGATGCCGTCCGAGGAATCCGCTGCGTGTAGGAGAGCCCAGCCCCGTTCCGGACCGCAGAGGCATGGAGCATTAACATGACTGATGCTCCGTGCCTCCCTAATTATGGCACAAATATAGTGTGCGCTATAATTTGCCACTTTTTTTTTTCACACCACAAAAGTGGCATTAAAGCCTTGATAAATCTCCCTCGGTATCTTCACATTTTCAGTTCAATCAAAAAAACGTACAACTCATTACATGTCAAAGTAATACACGAGTAATACACAAGTAAAATAAATCAATTTCTACTTTAGTTCCCTTTTAAATTGTTGACAGCCGAGAACAAGACGACCGGCGCTCTAGTCAGACTTCTCCTTAGGGGCCGTTCAGACGGCCGTGGTATTGCGGATCCGCAATACCACGGATGCCGACCAGTGTGTGTTCCGCAATTTGCCTATTCTTGTCCGCTATTTTCTTGTGTGAATGGGCCCTTACTGTAGTAATACAGCGAGGAGGAATGGGGGAGCTCAGGAACTTCGTTCTAAGGCCTCATGCACACGGCTGTTGCCCGGCCATGGCCCGCATACAACGGGTCCGCAATAAACGGGCTCAGGTCGTGTGCTTCCCGCATCATGGATCGCGGACCCATTCACTATAGAGTGTATGCGTGGTGTTCCTGTCCGTGCCTCTGCACCCCCAAAAAATATATTTTTTTATGGTAAGGACAGCCGCAATTTGCGGGCACGGCCGGCACACATTCGTGTGCATGAGGCCTAGGGATTGGTTGGGGCCCCAGTGATCAGGAATGTATCACCAACCTGTGAACAGGTGATAAATGTCCATAGAGGGACAAACGCTCTAAAGGGAATCTGTCACCACGATCATGGATTATTTCTGCAGTAATGCTTATAAGAAGTCCAGATCGCCATTTTTATTTTCCTACCGTCCTGTTGAAAGCTCTGCTGAAATACACAATCCAGATTTCTGTGCCGTGCTAAAATAATAGAAGTCCAGCAGTCCAGAAAATATTCTTCAGTGCAGCTTTGTGTGCTGACAGCAGGGCAGTAGCAAAATAAAAAGTAGCAATATGGACTGCTGGGGGGAGGGGGGTCATTTACAAAATCCGGCCTTTTTACACTGTCATAAATTAGGTGCACCTTCAGCAGTCCGGGTGCCTGAGAAACTTTGCTGATCTGCGGATACCACTAAGACGCACTCAGTTAGGAAAGGAGATGAAATGAACCTGGTGACGTACCTTATTTTTTGGACTATAAGACAAGGTTTAGACAAAAATAAAATTGAAAAAAATATATTTTCTATTTTTTAAACCATCTCTGTGGTAGTTTAATGAAGTAGAGGGGTCCAGGTCACTAACTTTGGGGTCTAGAGTAATAGTTTTAGACAAACAGCAATGGCACACACATGCCATTAAATGTACCTATCCACTTAAATAAGCCTCCTATTGCTGTGTAATATCTGCCATTAGTGTTGAGCAAACTTGTGTTTTGAAGTTCGGCGTACAAGGTTCGAGTTATCTAAGAATTCCATTATGGATTCCGCACGGACCATAAGTTATATAATGGAATTCTTAGATAACCCGAACCTTGTACGCCGAACTTCAAAACACAAGTTCGCTCAACACTATCCGCCATGCTTGTTCTGCTAAATTGATTACTTTTTAGGTTGTTTTTTTTTGTTACTTTCCATGATCATGGCATTAGACAAATACACACACACAGCTCTGCAGCCCACACATTACTCACACACACAGAACTGCTGCATGCAAAGCTGACACACACATAGCTCTGCTACATACACAGCTGACACAAACACACACTATTGTCTAAAAACTCACATGACACCCACAATACGCTCCTCCTGGTCTGGCTCCTCCCACTTGTGACATCATCAATGGTCCTCATGCTACAGTTAGTCGGAGCGTTCATCTTCTTGCCTGGTTTTTGGGACGTTCTGCTTGGCCTGGGCCATTTTCCTCACACTCCTCCCCATGATCGCTTACCCTCCTCTCCTGCCTGCACCGATCACACAGAGAAGTGTGCAGACGTACAGCTCGCTCACTGATCCAGCAGTACTGTATGAGCACTCTGCCGGATCATTAAGGAAATAGTCCGGGGGGGGTCTGGAACTGCTGGATCACCTTGGCTGCAGACTATAAGATGCAGGTACTTTTTAGCAAGACTTTTTCTTGCTAAAAAATGTGCGTTATAGTCCAGAAAATACGGTAATTGGCGGTCCTACAATAATTCATACCACACTGTCTACAAAGACAGAGAGATTCACTGGTTTTCCTGAAGTGCTTGACAGTCAGATACTATTGGAGGGCTGCACTTCATTAGTGGATTCTTCATTAATCAGAAGAACGTGGTTCCGTTTCTTCATACCTGATGCAATACAAAATCCTGAAATGAGAGAAACAAGAAGTTAGCTGTAGATTTTACTGAAAGAGCAAAAGGGGGAAGTAGGCTCTGGAATTTAGTATACCTTACACCTACGAGAGACTCCTGGGACCAGATCATCAGTAGGATATGCCCCCATTGTCAGATAGGTGCGGGTCACACCTCTAGGACCTGCACCTACAACGACAACGGAGCAGGGAAAGTAATGGAGGGTGCACTGCGCATGCGCAGCCGCCCTCCATTAATTTCAATGGGGCCACCGAAAATAGCCGAATACTGGTTCGGCTATTTCCATCTGCCCCATAGAAATGAATGGTAGCGGTGGGCACGCGGGAAGCAGTGCTTGGTGTGGACGGGAAACCCAGGGTCCTCCAGCCACAGCTCTCTCTGCTCTGTTCTCCTTGTAGGTGCGGGTCCCACCTCTGGATATCCTAGCAATATGCCCCCATTGTCTGTAATGGGAATAACCCTTTAATGACTATGGCCAGCGTATTAACCAGTGACTTGCCCATAGCCAACACTTCCTCCTGCTCAACACAAATCTCTTGAAGCTAGGGTAGCACAAAAAGTATAGTCACTTCGAGAAAGACCTGCAAACGTATTTTGGTGGCTGTTGCCTAGTTTAGGGCAGGGATGCTCAACCTGCAGCCCTCCAGCATGACTGGACAGCATACAGCTATTAGGGCCTGCTGGGAGTTGTAGTTATGCAACAGCTGGAGGGACGTGGAGGTTGAGCATCCCTGGTTTAGGGCAATCTTTTTCACCCTGATACTAACCTTACATGTCCCCTCTATGAGGAATGCGGGTGGGGGGAACAAACTGCAAGACCTTCTCTCCCGGGGGACTATCCCTGCTATATTATGGGTCACATTCTGAACTATGCTACGAGACCCATCCCCCCCTCTTTGCAACCTAATAATTACTAGTGCATTGTATATGTATTCACTGTCAGGATCATTAAAGGGGTTTTCCAAGTGCTTTTTACTGATTACATGTCCTCAGGATAGGTCATCAGTATATGACTGGTGGGGTTCCGACACCTGGGACTTCCGCTAATCAGCTGTTTGAGAAGGCAGCAATGCTCACAGTAGCGTGGCTGCCTTCTCTCAGCTCACCAAGCACAGCGCCATCCATTCTATAGTGGTTGTCCTTGGTATCACGCTCAGCCCTATTCACTTCAATGGGACTGAGCTGCACCTAGGTCACGTCACCGATGACCGTGATGACACACGACCTAGGCAACGCTGTGAGAAGGCTGTGGCGAGCTGAGCTGATCAGGGGGGTCCCAGGTATCTGACCCCTGACTTATTACATACTGATTTTTGCAGATGACACTAAACTGTGTAAATTAACACAGAAGAGGACAGTACACTGCTACAGATGGATCTGGATAGACTGGAGGCTTGGGCAGAGAAGTGGCAGATGAGGTTTAACACTGACAAATGTAAGGTTATGCATATGGGAAGGAATAATGCAAGTCACCAGTACATACTAAATGGTAAAACACTGGGTAACACCGACATGGAAAAGGACCTAAGAATTTTAGTGAACAGAAAACTAAACTGTAGAAACCAGTGTCAGACAGCTGCTGCCAAGGCCAATAAGATAATGGGTTGCATCAAAAGAGGCATAGATGTCTATGATGAGAACATAGTCCTGCCACTTTACAAATCACTAGTCAGACCACACATGGAGTACTGTGTACAGTTCTGGGCTCCTGTGAACAAGGCAGACATAGCAGAGCTGGAGAGGGTTCAGAGGAGGGCAACTAAAGTAATAACTGGAATGGGTGGACTACAGTACCCAGAAAGATTATCAAAATTAGGGATATTAACTTTAGAAAAAAGACAACTGAGGGGAGATCTAATAACTATGTATAAATATATCAGGGGTCAGTACAGAGATCTCTCCCATCATCTATTTATCCCGAGGACTGTGACTGTGACGAGGGGACATCCTCTGCGTCTGGAGGAAAGAAGGTTTGTACACAAACATAGAAGAGGATTCTTTACAGTAAGAGCAGTGAGACTATGGAACTCTCTGCCTGAGGAGGTGGTGATGGTAAGTTCACTAAAAGAGTTCAAGAAGGGCCTGGATGTATTTCTGGAGGGTAATAATATTACAGGTTATAGTTACTAGAGAGGGGTCGTTGATCCAGGGAGTTATTCTGATTTCCTGATTGGAGTCGGGAAGGAATTTTTTTCTCTAAAGTGAGGAAAATTGGCTTCTACCTCACAGGGTTTTTTGCCTTCCTCTGGATCAACTTGTAGGAAAACAGGCCGAACTGGATGGACAGATGTCTTTTTTTTGCCTTATAAACTATGTTAGGCCCCATTCACACGTCCGTATTTTTGCACATCCTGGAAAACGGTCAGTTTTTTGCGGATCCGTTGTTCTGTAAAAAACTCTGTTTTTCCAGGACATCCGTTCCGTTTTTCCGTAAAAAACGGAAAGGATGTATCCATATGTCATCCGTTTTTTGCGGATCCGCAAGAAACGGAAGGATGAATAACACCTTTTTTTTTACCCCTCCTGGAACGGAATCCGCAAATACGGATGACATGCAGATGGCTTTCCGCATTTACGGACGTTTCGTAGACTTGTATTGGGCTACGGACCGCAAAATCGGAGGAAAAGTAGGACAGGAGGATTTCTGTTTGCGTATCCGCAAAACGGAACGGAACAGAGAAACGGATGCGGACAACATACGGTGCAATGTCCGCATTTTTTCGGAACCCATTGAAATGAATGGATCCGCAACCTATCCGCATAATTGTCCGCAATTGCGGAAACAGATGCGGAAAGGATGCGGACACATTATACGGACGTGTGAATGGGGCCTTACTATGTTACTATCCAGAGGACACTTGGAAAACCCCTTTAAGTAGCCTTCCATCTCCATGCAGAGGACAGCACACTGCCCTGGCTAATATAATAAGGAAGTTAATGTACAGCTCGTGCTCACTGCCCATCACATGCCATGTCTGCTAAGCAGAGATCATTACATTTACCTAATGTCATATTAAATCATTTAAAACTGATTTAATTACTGGGGAGAAATCATTTTACACAGAAATGAGATTCCCAGACAAAGGCCGCTCTTACCACACCACGGCGAATGGGATTAGGCTGAGGAAGGCAGATAACAGGAAGGAAAACCCAGGAAACCACACCACCGTGGCCCCGTAGATGCTGTTATACGTGGCAAAAGACAGGCTCCCCGTTAGACTCTCCAGACAGGCGATGCAAGCAAACAGCGCTCCTGAAATACAACAATGGGTTTATATCCGGGAAGAGCAAGCGCCTTCAGGTGATAGGTCATATACAGGTCACTAAGAAACATATGAGGTAGGTTATCCACAGTGTGACAAAAAAAGAGTGCACATCCCATCACAATTAAAGGGGTTTTCCAGGACTTTAAAGGGGTTTTCCGAGGCGTTCTCATCTAGGCCCTTTCATGCTTAGCACCAGTTGCAGATCAGGTACTTACCAATCAGATATCTTCTCCATAGATGCCTCCTTCTCCTGGTTTCATTCTCGCCACTCTGTCCTTCTTTGCTGCTCATTGTCGGTGGTTACGGCCACCATTGTGATCCTGCGGCCAGGTAGATGCAGTAGTCCTGGAACTGTTACATACAGCAATGCAGGGGGAGAACGGCGCAAGTCACCGCTGCTAATAAAACTGTCTATTAGCAGCATTGTTTGTGGTACGCGTACATGGCGTCAGCATATCGCCACTTGCCTGTACTGTAAGGGCTCATGTACGCGGCCGTCGCCCGGCTGTGGCCTGCATATGGCAGGTCCGCAATACAAAGGCACCAGCTGTGTGCACCCCGCATCACGGACCCATTCACCCTGCAATCCCAGAGATGCGGTGTGGAGGCACGGATGGGAAGCACTACTTTATTGCGGTGTGGACCCGTCAAGTGCATGGGTCCGCGCACGGGCCTGGCCGGCACATGTTTGTGTGCATGAGCCCTAAATGACATTAAAGACTTCCGCCAACATGACAGGTAGCATCGAGCACTGGCACTGAAGAGGAGGTGATGGGACAACCCCTTTAATACTGATGACCTATTCTTATAATAGGTTATCAATATCAGATGAGCAGTGTTTCCACTCTTGACACCCCTTCCGTTGCTCCGTGCCCTGGCTGTGCCCGATTACTGAAATGTTCTCTCACTGAGCTGCAGTAACCAGACATGGCCACTACATGGTGTAAGGAGCAGTGTCTTATTCTGGCACACACCGCGCCTCCTACAAACAGGAGACAGATTCCTGCCCATCTGATATTGATGACCAATCCTAAGGATACGTCATCAATATTGAAGTCCCAGAAAACCCCTTTAATAAAGATGGCCTACTAGAGCTATCAATCTTTGATCGGTGGTGGACTGACTTCCAGATTCCCAGCTTAAATATCTGTGTCTATGGTGACAGCAGAATTTTCTGAATGAATGGAAATCGGTCTCATTAGTCAGAATACATATTGAACCTGAGTAAAGATTTTTATTGGCCACTCTAAGGCTACTTTCACAACCACGTTTTCCTTTCCGATTTTGAGATCCGTTATAGGATCTCAAAACCGGTTCAGTTTTTTCTCATTTCATTGTCAATGGGGACAAAACTGAACAGAATGGAACGGAGTGCACCAGTATGCATTCTGTTCCGTTTGGTTGCGTTCCCATGCCGGACAGAAAACCGCTGCATGCAATGTTTTTGTGTGCGTCATGGGACACTGATCAATACGGATCCGGCATGAAACACAATGTAAGTCAAAGGTTCTGGATCCATTTTTTGGGACAAGAAAAAAAAAAAACGGATTCAGTGCCCATTGACTTGACTAATAGTTTTAGTGCTGGCCACTTTAGAGATAACATTTCTGTGAATACTGGGGTCACTAAAGGAAAAACATATTTTAGTTAGGGGTCTTAGGGGCGGGGCATGACACCAGATTAAAAAATGACAAAGAGATATTCCCTGTGTTGGGTACGAGACTTTGGATCCTGTATGGTGGCATGCCGAGTACCTACCACCATGTGCTGCTTCCATACAGAGGTGTATTCTTTCCTGGAAACTTAGTAGAGAATATTTAGTTCATCTTAAGTCAATGGGATTTATTAGGATCCCTCATAACTAGGTCAGGCCACGCTGGCCCCGCATCTACAGTTCTTCTTGCGATTTTTTTTCTTACCTTGTTCATTTTCCAAAACCACTTTAGACATCATCGACCTCAAGATAGGAAGGGGCATTGAAAAAAATATCAGAGGAACCCTCACTGCAAAATATGAAAAAAAACATTCATTAAGCCTTAAAGGGGTTGTGCTAAGATATTCCCTATCCTATGAATAGGGCATAGGTTTATAAGTACTGATTAGTACTGATTAGTGGGTTGTCATGAGAAGTAACCTGAGTTACCTGAATGAATGGACTATCTAGTATTTGCACCTAAACTAAGGTCACCTCTTGCATCTTTTATGTGACTGTTTCTTAAAGGGCATCTGTCAGCAGTTTTGTACCTGGGTGACACTGGCTGACCTGTTACATGTGCGCTTGGCAGCTGAAGACATCTGTGTTGGTTCCATGTTCATATGTGCCCGCATTGCTGAGAAAAATTATGTTTTCATATATGCAAATGAGCCTCCAGGAGCAATGGGGGCGTTGCCATTACACCTAGAGGCTCTGCTCTCATTGCAACTGCTGCAGCCTCTGCACTTTGATTGACAGGGCTAGGTAGTGGAAAAACGTCATCATGCCTGGCCCTGCCAATCACAGTGCAGAGGGCGCGTCAGTTTCAGAGTAAGTGGAACCTCTAGGTGTAATGGTAACGCCCCCGTTGCTCCTAGAAGCTCATTTACATATATTGAAACATCATTTTTCTCAGCAATGCAGGCACATATGTACATGAGACCAACACAGATGCCCTCAGCTACCAAGTGCACATGTAACAGGTCAGCCAGTGTCATTGGCAGGGCTGTGGAGTCGGAGTTGGAGTCAGTATAAAATGGACCAATTCCGACTCCAGAAATATATAATAAATTGGTACATTTAGTTCAGTGCAGTATGTGCTGAATATATTTTTATAACAATTTGGGAACATGATGAAATGTCCTATAAATGTCTGTTCTATTCCTGAACTAAGGACCTAGGCTTTTAGTTGAGATGACTGTGTGCTGCCCTTTATGTAGATGCTCAGAAGTGAAGCTCCTCCGCTACAGATCAGAGGAAAAAGGCACTGGGAAGGAATGGCTGCACTTATCTCAGATCTACTAGTGAAAACAGGATTAAAGGGGTTTTCTCACTAGTTACAAAGATTAGCTTTCAACATAAAAGGACAGTTAAAAGAAGACATTTTCTAAATACAATGGTCAGTAGATTTTACTTTAGTCATGAACTATAGACAGTACAGCAGGTCTCTCACTGCACACAGGTTTCTATGGTAACTTGCAGACCAGAAAGACTGTTATCTGATTGGCTGAAAGCAGTAAAGAATGATCGGACTGAGCTCTGAGTAATTACCTGCAGTAAGTAAAAGGTCCAAGTGTTGTGAGGACTAAGAAGCTTTACCTGGAATTGTGTGAGAAATCACAACCTCCTGCTCTGTCAGAGTAAGTTAATATATGCTAATAATTGCTGGAGACCCCCCCCTCCCCCACAGCCTAAGGAGACAGGGTGAGTGCAAACTGCCTGTCAGCCAGTGAATCAATGTGCTAAGACAACCCCTTTAAGGCAAGTACTTTTTAGTATATCTAAACTTTCACATAAATCAATTGTGCAGTGCATGTTCTCTCTGTATGTTTTATGTTTTAGTTTGCTTTTCCTCTGATGTAAAACACCTAGGGCCTTATATATGAAAACTGTCTAGGTGTAGAAGTTTCTTTGTTGCCAATAAAAACCAATTAGAGCTCCCCTTACATTTTATATAGTGCTCTGGAGAAATGAAATGTGAAGTCTGATTAGTTGCTATGGGCAACAAAGAAAGAGAAAAGCCTTATACTGAAAGTTCAGAGTAAAGATATCTAGTAAAACATATATTACAAACTTTTTTTTTGTCATGACATATCTGTACTATTGATTTATGCAAAGTTTGTTTAAAGTTATCACTTAAACATGTGCCATGTATGATAGAGTCGGAGTCGGATTGGGAGTCGGAGTCGGGAGTCGGATTTAGAGGAAATTGAGGAGTCGGGTCTTTGGCTTACCGACTCCACAGCCCTGGTCATAGGTACAAATCTGCTGACAGGTGCCCTTTAATTCACTGGTAATATAAATGTGACATACAGACACGGTGACTGTAGAGCTGTCAGTCTGCTGCGAGAGACTATTGAATATCTGCAGGACCTCTGGGGCAGATGATGTATCAGAGCATTGCGACAGAACTACACTAGCATCCACCAATCAAGAAAGTTGGGTGACTAAATCTATAAAAGACTTCCCTACTGTACCAGACAGCTAGCTGTACATGATATGGGAAATTCTCTTTACGGTGGTTTTCTGTAAAACAGCAGTTATATTACCAGTGCGTGCAAACAAAGGTTTTGCAATTCAAAAAAAGAAAAATTCATTATTGAGTTCAATTTATAACAGTATGCACTGAGCTCCTAAACTCCCCCTAGTGGTGGCTTCAGGCAGCCAGAACTTTATATCACATATCATAAAGTCTATGCAGGAAGTATCAGGGAAAAAGAGCTTTGATTGCCATATAGATATATTGAAAAATTACTCAGGACAGAATTTTTTACCTATTTAGATGAAAAAGTAAAACTGTGTTCAAGGATGGACATTCACACTAAACCCCTTTCATTTATCATACAAACATCAATAGTCAACTAATATTTGCTGTCTGGTTTCACGTCACAAAATGCTTTAGTCAGCAAGATGTTTTCCTTATAGTAAGCGCAATCATTTTTATCCATTTTTAAGAAATAATTGTCCCGTTTCAGGATGAAACCAAGCAATTTTTGGGATCAGTCAGTAATGAAGAAATGGTTAAAGAAGAACTCCCGCAAACATTTTTATTCTCTGACCTGTTAGAAAGGAGCATGATATAATCTGTAGTGATTGTCATTTTCTTATCAGTGACTGTTTCTGTGAGTAAAAACCTCTTCTTATTGTAGCTGAGTCATGTGACCAACTCCCTGACCTCCAACTGACCCAGGACAGAAAGCCAGTAACTGCTCTATTCATTCCTATGGGAGCCTCACTTTCAGTCTCATAGGAATACATAGAGAATTAGACTTCCTGTCCACACCTAAGTCTATGTGGGAGTTGGTGGGTCTAATTGCTGGTCACATGACACAGATAAGAAACTTCTGGATGATATAACTCAAAAATTCAGACACTGGTAAGAAAATGACATTCATTACAGATTATATCATGTACATTTCTAGCAGGACATGGAATAAAATATTTGTCGGGGGTTCTTCTTTAAGTACTTACCTGACAGATCAGGCTCCACCGCTCTGGTTTTCCCAGCCGGGCTCTATTTACCCAGATGCAGAGGTGATTACATGTGGATAGCCCGTGACCACTGCAGCCAATCAATGGACTCAGAGGTGCACTGAAGTGACCAGTGATTGGCTGCAGCGGTCAGATGCTCTCGAAGTGTCATTTCATCTGCAGCTGGGTAAATAGAGCCTGGCCAGGAGAACCAGAGAGGTGAAGAAGGATCTGTCAGGTAAGTACTTACCATTTTTTTATTACAGACTGATCCCGAGAGTTGCTTTGTCTCTTCCTGAAACAGGAAGACAAATTTTTTTGGAAATTTGGTCAAATTTTTTAAAATGTAACAACCCCTTTAATGTACAGGAAAAGTGTGTATTCTGATATAACAACACTGCCATACAGACACTCCTCAACACTGAAACTGCAACACGAAGAAGGAAAGGCCGTAGAATTATGGAAATCACAGGATCAATAGGCATGGTAATGATATAAAAGTGATTAAAAATGGAAACAAAATATTCCAAACATCCCCATTTATTCAGTATGGAGTATGAACACCACTCGCAGAAATACACACACTTACACGCCTTGGCATGCTATCAGTGAGATTATTAAAGGGGTATTCCCATCATAGACAATGGGGGCATATCGCTAGGATATGCCCCCATTGTCTGATAGGTTCCGGTCCCACCTCTGGGACCCAAACCTACAAGGAGAACAGAGTGGAGAGAGCTGTGGCTGGAGGACCCCCGGGGTCCGTCCACCACCAGGCGCTTCTCCCAGCTGCTCCCAAAGAAGTGAATGGGAGCGCACCGCACATGCGCAGCCACCGTTCCCATTCATTTCTATGGGGCCAACGGAAATAGCCAAGCCAGTGCTTGGCTATTTTTCGGTGGCCCCATAGAAATGAAAGCAGGGCGGCTGCGCATGCACAGTGCGCCCTCTTCGATTTTCCCTGCTCCGTTCTCTGTGTAGGTCCCACCTCTGGGACCCGTCCTGGCGATATGCCTCCATTGTCTGTGATGGGTAAACCCCTTTAATGGTAGCTATACTCGTATACTACTGGAAGATGAACCTGCAAAGACATCATTACTGGCACAAGACTTCCTGCGGGCAATAGTTCATTTTTTTGTACTTTGGATTTTTTAACCTATAATATTTAACTTGGAAAGTAGCTGGAAACACAAAAAAACAGTGTCCACAGTTAATGAGAAACGTGGAGGAAGGGGCAGAGCTTGCTGAGAGCTCATTTGCATACCCTCTTCCTAAAATTCCAGAGGAGCATGTATAGCCTACAAGACTCCTCACACCATTTAGGTGCTCCCCATAAGGAGATATAGTATTCTGCAGTACAGTTTATCACAGCAGTATCTGGATCTCAATATTTTTGTGTAATTGCATGCAACTAAAACTTTGGTATAGCCACAGTTAATTACTGAAATCTATCTGTATAGCGCCACCTGCTGTTTGCCCCTTTTCTAAATGATCTGTCGGGCTCACTGAAGTTGACAAACAAGCCCAGTTCCATCCTTCAGCTTCCACCAGCTGCAGCATAAAGGACACATCCCCTAAGGCCTCTTTCACACTAGCGTTAACACGGATCCGGCACCTAAAGGGTGCCAACAGATCCGTGCTAACGCTGATACATGTGTGGAGCCGGAGCAGCGCTGGTTGACAGACAGTGGGACAGAAATACATACAGACATACACACACAAACACATACATACTCACATACTCCAGCCCGGGACGCCGGCAGGACGTCTTCACGCTCCTCCTGCGCGCAGTGATGATGATTCCCCACAGCGCCCTCTGCTGGGCGCAGTGGGGAAACATCATAGCTGCGCGCAGGAGGCGCGTGAAGACATGCTGCCGGCGTCCCTGCCTGGAGTATGTGAGTATGTATGTATATGTGTATGTGTATGTATGTATGTCTTTCTGTATTTCTGTGTAGCCGGATCCAGAATGACCCCCCATTGCAAGTCAATGGAGGACAGAAAGTTGCGAACCCTCCTGAAATAAATCTAGCAGAGCAATTGCAGCAATGAATGGGGAGATCTCTGGATCCATGTGAGGTACATTGTTGGTTTGAAGTTTGTTACATACAGACTGTCATGTCCTATATGATATTGGATTTTCACTTTTTACAATATTCAATGCGTAACCCATTTAAGACCCTTTGTTATAGTAGTTATCGCTGTGGGAACCTCATAGGTAGATGTTCTTGTCCTTCTTTCTACCTGACATGGAGAAGTCTGTGACACGGTGATCACTGATTTGCTGTAATTCCATGTGAGCAATAAATGCTGATAAGGTGCAATAAGCCTGTAAATCTTATCCTACCCAGACATACAAACAGCTGTGACCTGGAGACCATCAGTGCACCTTTACTGCATACAAATAAAGTAAGGCTACTTTCACACTAGCGGCAGCCCGGATCCGGCAGGTGAAGGGTGCTGCCGGATCCGGACTGCCGCAGGGACATGTGTGGAGCCGGAACCACGCTCCAGCCCCACACATGTCACACAGTACATACATACACACAGACATATACACATACAAATACACATACATACTTACATGCTCCCGGCAGGTCTCTAGAGCGCCGGAAGAGCAGGACGGCTCGCACAGATGACGATTCCCCACAGCGCCCTCTGCTAAGCGCCTGGTGGAATCGTCCTATGTGCGCGCCGTCCTGTTCCTCCTGCGCTCTGGAGACCTCCCGGGTAGCATGTAAGTATGTATGTGTATATGTCTGTATATGTGTGTGTGTCTGTATGTGTGTATGTCTGTATGTATGTGTGTATTATATGTATGTGTGTATTGTATGTATGTGTGTATTGTATGTGTGCAGGTGACGGATCCGTCATGAACTCCATTGAAAGTCAATGGAGGACGGATCCGTTCACCATTGTGTCACACCAAACGGATCCATCCCCATTGACTTTCATTGGGGGTCATGACGGATCCGTCTTGGTGCGGATGCCTGGACCGGAGAGCAAACCGCAGCATGCTTTCAGGAGCATTCCGTTGTCTTCAGTTCAGTTTTGTCCACATTGACAATGAATGGGGACAAAACTGAAGCGTTTTTATTCCGGTATTGAGCCCCTATGACGGAACTCAATACCGGAATTATAAAACACTAGTGTGAAAGTAGCCTAAGTGAACCTGTTACCTCGCCTGATATGTCAGTTTAAGGCTACTTTCACACTACCGTTTTATAATTCCGGTATTGAGTTCCGTCATAGGGGCTCAATACTGGAATAAATGCTTCAGTTTTGTCCCCATTCATTGTCAATGGGGACAAAACTGAACTGAAGACAACGGAGGCTCCTGAAAGCATTCCGTTCCGTCTTCAGACCGGAGAACAAACCATAACATGCTGCGGTTTGCTCTCCGTACTAGTTATCCGCACCTAAACGGATCCGGAATGACCCCCAATGCAAGTCAATGGGGACGGATCCGTTTGGTGTGGACACACTTGTAAACGGATCCGTCCTCCATTGACTTTCAATAGAGGTTATTCCAGATCCATTTAAAAGATGCTAAAGATAATACAACCGGATCCGGAATTACGGATCCACAAGGTTGTATTATTCAGTACGGATCCGGCGGGTCCCTTCACCCGCCGGATCCGTAAGGCTAGTGTGAAAGTAGCCTAAGTACCTACCTGTATTCCCATGATATAACAATCCTGGAGTATCTTTCCTTAGTAATCCGCAATGTGTCCTTCCTATGCAGTGACCCTGCCAGCAGTGGTGTACATAGAGAAATAAGGGCCCCATAGCAAGGTTCTAACCAGGCCCCCCACACAAGACAGAAGGGTTTCTGCCTAAACCCCTTTCACTGACCCTTGGCCCATTTTTCCACTGCCTCATTTGCTAAATGTTGTTCGTTTAGAGGGTAGAGTCCTGACCAGAGGAAATGATCCCAACTAAGACTGTGCCCCCTCTTGCCCTGGGCCCCATAGCAGTCGCATGGTCGGCCGCTATGGTAGTTACGCCCCTGTCTGCCAGCGATGACTGGACACTGTAAGATGGTTTGGGGGACACACAAAACTGGCGAGGGGAATATTATCACCCAGTAGTCCATTTCCTCACTTATCTGGCCATAATCCAGGCCCAGCCAGGAGTCAGAATTCTGAATTAAAGCATCGTACATCCCTATGATGCTGTAGTTTGGGTCAGTAAATCCAGGGCCAGGATTTGTAGCTTTAATACTTACAGTAAAATATAAATCAGGCCTTATTCATACATTTGCAGAAGGAATAACAAAGGAACAGGGAAGCAATTATTTCTGTTCCCTGTCACAGTACAGTTGGCACTGTATACAGGAGCGCAGAGTGCCATCAAACACAGCACATAGGTTAACGGGCTGCCGGCAGATGTTATCAGTCCATTAAAGAACCAAAAAACAAAAATTTTATTCCATGTCCTGCTAGAAATGTACATGATATAATCTGTAGTGAATGTCATTTTCTTACCAGTGTCTGAATTTTTGACTTATATCATCCTGAAGTTTCTTATCTGTGTCATGTGACCAGCAATTAGACCCACCAACTCACACATAGACTTATGTGTAGACAGGAAGTCTAATTCTCTATGTATTCCTATGAGACTGAAAGTGAGGCTCCCATAGGAATGAATAGAGCAGTTACTGGCTTTCTGTCCTGGGTCAGTTGGAGGTCAGGGAGTTGGTCACATGACCCAGCTACAATAAGAAGAGAGGTTTTTACTCACAGAAACTGTCACTGATAAGAAAATGACAATCCCTACAGATTATATCATGCACCTTTCTAACAGGTCAGAAAATACAAATTTTTTGCAGGAGTTCTTCTTTAATTTACAAAGCATTATTCAGAAGGGGTTAATAGGAGCCAATGGTCCGGGTGCTGGTAGCTGTTACAGTCCTACCTGCCCCCCGAACCCCACAATCCAGGGGAAAGCTAAGACTGTAAATATACAGCAGTTGCTTCTGAGTTTAGATACCAAGAAAAGTACGATATATACTCAATACCACATCATACCATGCTAGGCAACATGGGGTTAATGTGTTTTTTTAGTCATGACTAAGGATGTGATATCATCCGAAACGCGTCAATACAGCTAAATGGAGTGTCGTATGTCCATTCGTGTATCTGGATTTTTCTAATAAAGGCTCTTGAATTTTATTCAACTGTGCTGGATCCTCTGCAATTGCTTTAAGCTGGTTTTGGTCTGAACCTGTCCGTGCACGGTAATGCTTTGCCAAGGGTGAGCTGGAGGCGCTTTTCTGTTCCCAGGGTGGTCATAACCACGGAAACGAGCCGTGCATAATGTGATGGAAAAATGTATCCAGCAAGCAAAGGAAGCAATATGGACAATAACAATACATTAGTAACTGTCTTGTATTAACTTCCTCTACATGATAAATGCCATTTGCTGAAGTGAGACAACCCCTTTAAGGTGAGGTATGGAGGTAAAATAATCATAGACTGATGTCATATTCTAGTGAAATGCCGTCACTCATTATAAATACTGCATCCATGAGTCAAGGTCACGTTGCACAGATTGGTGTAATATGTGCAATGTTCTAAGGCCGTTACACTGTAGTAACTAGGGATGAGCGAATCGCCCTCGGATGAAACTTTTGAAGTCGATTCGCATAAAACTTTGGTTGAATACTGTATGGCGTTCCCGTTCCATACAGTATTAGAATGTATTGGCTCCGATGAGCCAAAGGTATTACTTTGTGAATTGTTGCGAGACTTCAGATAATAACTTCATAAATTAATTCCTACTTTAAAAAAACATTTCCCGAACTCGGGTTCGGTTCCAAGGTACGATTGGAGCTCCCACTCGGTACAGTATTAGAACAAAGTTTTATGCGAATCGACTTCGCTCATCCCTAATAGTAACATGAAATATACTCACATTATAGGGGGTATAATGCATCTTACCTAACATCATAGTGACTGTTGTGGTGGCGAAGGCTGCCATCGTACTGCCGCCGATCCAAGAGAATATTCCAATGAAGGCGATGTGGGCATCTTTCAGACAACGTGTAAACAGAAAAACGCCAACGAAACTTCCGACATAGCCGAACGTGGACAGGCCTGACCCCCATCCAATAAGTACGGGATCCCAACAGAGTGGGGAGTCCAACTCGTAAAGGGTGAAGAGGCTGGAGGCTCCAAAACTGATAAACAGATAGGACATGAAGGCAAACAGGAGCATGCTAATGACCAGCCGTTTCTTGTAGGACGCATTCTTAAAAAGGAGAAAAACGCCAGAGAAAAGCTCCTTGACGCCTTCCTTGCTCAGCACATTCTGCTGAAACTCTGACCTCTTCACAGTCTCTTCCAGTATAAAAAGAATATAAAAAATATTAAAGACATGGAGAGACGCCGGGAGGAGAAAGGACCACTTAAATCCTATGGCTTTGATGATATAACCAGAAGTGATCCCCGCCAACCCGATCGCCACCCCAAGGATCATGTCGATAAAAGCTATGCGGACGTTCTTATTCTGCACGCCTTTAGCTATGTCCGCTATGTAAGAAAAGCAACCGCCGATAAAAGTAGCAAAGCCGCCCAGGAATCCACTCAAGACGGAGGATATATATAAGATACGAAGGGGCAGGTGGAAGAAGGCAGCTAAACAGTATGCGCTGACGGACAGTAAGCCGCCTATAGAGGGCAGCAGCATTGAGGCTTTGCGTCCATGTCGATCACCGTAGGACACCAGGATTATTGCCATCACCAAACTTGGGATCAGCGAACTTAAGTCCAGCATTGTACTGAAGGCGGATGCTAGTTTTTGGACCTCCTGAAAGAAAATGAAATGAAAATGTTCTGAGTGTCAGGTTGATAGACAAGGATTAGTAAGAAATCACCTTGTAACATTCCTAACATATGTACATGATAGTGGTTCATCACAACTAGTATCATGAAAGGACCCTCCACTCAGAAGTTAAACTACATCAGGTTTAGGGGGGGGCTCCGCCATCCCCAAGTTCCCCACTGATTCTTAAAGGGGCTCTCCAGGAGTTAAAAAAACGAAAATACTTAAATATTGTTTTATCTCTTATCTCCTTATATTATAAAAATTAGTTTCTGTCTGTCTGTTCTTTATGCGCGACCAAACATCTGGATCGATCTTCTTCAAATTTGGCACACAGGTACATCAGGTGTCCGGGAAGGTTTTAGACCGGGTCTCAGCTCTCTAGGACTTAACGTTCCTGAGATATTCCCACAGAATGACCTGCATTAGCCAATATTAGCATGGAAGTCTTTCTCTTCAAATCCCAACTGCCATACACACGGTCACATGTTCCTTATCAGCCCATAGAAGCTCGCAGGCCTTTAGTCTCCACATACATACAGTTTTACTGTAGGTTTCCATAACAACCCAGCGATTTTTCTTAGCTGTAAGTCAACTTTAAAGGGGCAGGGCAGAAGAAAACTGGAACAAGAAAGATTTCGGAAATAGGTTTTTGCTCTGTGTAGTAACAAGGCTGGTAACGAGAGGTAATTAGCAGCCAGCTGAGGAGCTCAGGTAAATATCTCCCCAAAACACAATTCAGTGCTTACCTCCCACAGGCCTTGGGGTAGCCTGCTTCTTACACACAGTCACATGAACACATATTTACTCCAGGTTTCCATAACAACCCAGCCATTTTTCTTCACTGCCGTAGGTCAGCTTTAGGCTAGGGCTGCGTGACACATAGGGCATAACTACATTGCTACATGTGTCACGCAACATTGATGTTGCACCAGTGTTGCAAGACAATTTTTATAATGGTAGCCTATGGTGTTGCACTGCGACATGCGACATTTTGCGACTGCGACGTGACAGTAGAAGAAAAATCCATTGTGTCGTGTCACAGCATGTCACAGTGCAACACCATAGCCTATCATTATAAAAATTGTTGCCTGACATTGGTGTGACAAAATGTTGCACGAGACATGTTGTTGTGTAGCCCTAGCCTTAAAGGGACAGGGCACTGTGGAAGTCACTGTTAAGGGGACAGGGGTCACTATTAATTGGGCAGCTGCTGTGGAGGTCACTGTTAAAGGGGCAGACCACTGTGGAGGTCACTGTTAAGGGGCAGGGGTGACTATTAAAATGGGACGGTCCCCTATGGAGGTCAGTGTTAATGGGCGGGGTGCTGTAGAGGTCACTGTTAAGGAGGCGGACCCCTGAGGAGGTCACTGTCAAGGGAGTGGGGTGCTGTGAAAGTTACTTTTAAGGGGGCAGGCTGCTGTGAATGTCAAAGAGGATGGCCTGCTGTGGAGGTCCCATTTTAAGGAGGTGGGGCACTGTAGTTAAGGAGTGGGGGGGGCTATGGAGTTCACTATTAAAGGGGTGGGGTGCTGTAGAGGTCACTGTTATGGGGCATACTGTTGATATGTTTTAACGACACACACAAACATTAAATTAAATTGATGAAATATACCCGTGTGAAGCCGGGTCCTTCTGCTAGTCTCCTTATATTATAAAAATGAGTTTCTGTCTGTTGTCTGTTCTCTATGCGCGACCAAACTACTGGACCGATTTTCACCAAATTTGGCACACAGGTCTCAGCTCTCTAGGACGTACCGTTCCCGAGATATTCTCAAAATATGATCTCCATTAGCCAATATTAGCCTGGAAACATTTCACTTCAAATCCCAACTGCCATTTTCTCTACATACACACCGGTTTCCATAACAACCATGCCAGGTAATTAGCAGCCAGCTGAGGAGCTCAGTTAAATAACAACCCAGCCATTTCTCTTCACTGCTTTAAAAGGGGCAGAGCGCTGTGGATGACACTGTTAAAGTGGTATTCCGGTAACCAGAAATATAACTTATGTTTTAGACTAAGATCGTTCAGTAGTAATAAAAGATGTTTTCTTCCACTGCTACCCATTGCGTATCCCCATAAATTACCATGACATTGACCTAGCCACCCTCAAAAGAAGGACTTAAAAGCAATCCCCCCCAAGGTCCCACTAAACCATGCCCCTGACCCAGTCAAGTCACGTCCCTTCTCACTCCCCAGCCAATGGGGATTGAAATGAAGGTAAAAATCAACTTCTGTCAGCTGCATTGACTTTCTCTCTGCAATGACACACAGAAACATTAAATGAAATAGATGAAATATACCCAGGCGAAGCCGGGTCCTTCTGCTAGTAATAAATATATTCCCAAATATTTAGTTATAATGACTCGTTTTGTCTGCGAAGCAATCATTAGGAGGAATAAAATGACGGCAATCCTATTAGTACACACAAAACCTGTCCTAATAGCTCAGCAGGACAAATTACTTCACAACACTGAGGTAAGGAGCTGCCTCATCCCCCTCTCTGCTCTGCTTGTCAGAAATCATGATACTGAATACAGGTGAATCTCTGTGGGAATGGAGAAGATGAGGAGACATGAGAGAAGGTGAGATGTGGCTAAAGAGCAGCAGCATTTGTATGCAGTGTCCATTACCACATCTCCACAGTCTGTCCTGTCTGTCCTCTCTGTACTTCATGTCTCCTCATGAACTAAATTCCCCAGAGATTCAGTTAAAGATTATCTTGTCATAATCCCTGACAAATAGGAGAGGAAGATGAGGCAGCTCTTTACCTCAGTGTTGTCCTCATGTGTGATCAGGACAGGTTTTGTGTGAAATAATGGGACAGCGGCCATTTTGTTTCTCCTGATAATTGCTCCCCAGACAAAACAAGTCATTATAAATAATGAAAGGTATTTGAGAGTAAGGTAATATTTAAGTATTTTAATTTTCTTAATTCCCGGAGAACCCCTTTAATTAACTGCAGTAAGCTGGAAACAAGGCTAGATTTACCTATATCCACGGTAGGCCAGCACCTATAGGAAGCCCTGGGAGAAGGGGGTCTGCTGGTGGGGAAATAAACACCAAGCGGTATATATTCATATGTAAAGTAGGAACTCAGGTGAACCACAGCTATGTATCTATACAAACAGGGAGGTCGCTGGTGACAGATTCCCTTTAAGGCTAGTTTCACACTAGCTGTAGCACGGATCCGGCGGTTGAAGGGTACATACATGTTGTATTGCCTCTCAGCAGGGGTTAACGTGCTGCGGCTGGATCCGCGGCCCACCCCCATTATAGTGAATGGGGCCGGAGCGCGGTTCCGGCCCCACACGTGCACCTGCGGCAGCACGGATCCAGCGGGACCCTTCACCTGCCGAATCCGTGCTGCCGCTAGTGTGAAAGTACCCTAACCAGGGGTTTCCAAGTGTTTTTCACTGATGACCTATCCTCAGGATAGGTCATCAGTATCTTATCGGTGAGGGTCTGACACCCTTCTGTTTGAGAAGGCATCGATGCTCACAGTAGCCGGGCACTGTGACGTCACGTTCATCGGTCACATGGCCTAGGAGCAGCTCAACCCCATAAAAGTAAATAGGCTTTACCAAGTAAAGCCGCTATACAATGTTCGGCGTTGTGCTTGGTGAGCTGAGAGAAGGCGAGGCTGCGGCGCGACTGCAAGTGCTGCTGCCTTCTCAAGCAGCTGATCGGCAGGGCTCCCAGGTGTGGACCCTCAACGATCAGATACTGATGGCCTATTCTGAGGACAGGTCATCAGTAAAGAACGCTTGGAAAATCACCTTTAATTCATAATCATTTATGTCATTATGCAAAAGGTAATGTATGGAGCGGGCTGCTGCGCTAAGACCACTCCATACATGGCATGTGCCCAGCTGAAATGTCTGTGATCGGTGATTATGCCGAACCCAGTCATTTAATCCCCTCAGAAGTCATGTTTAATATTAATTTGCAGCACCTGTGTAACCACTGCCTTCTTACCAGAGCCCCGCAGTGAAATCGCAAGGCTCTGACTAGTTACTATGACAGTGTGGGATCTGCTGAAGGTTCCCAGGCCTGTCATGGTTAATTGCCTGTAAAGCAGTGCACGAGGCATGGCTCAGGCAGATTCTCATTGACCATAATAGTCTTCTACCATGGTCTATGGGACAGAAAATATAGGTTCAATAACAAAGTTATTGTGTAAAAAGTAAAAAACAAGTTAAAAAAAACCATAATATTAAAATATTCAAATGCCCTTTCCCAACTTTAAATATAAAAAAATAAATAAAAAAATAAACAAACAGGTATTGCCCCATTGTCCAAATGTCTGAAATATTAAAATCTAGAAATATACTGAATATACTGAACGTTGTAATGGAAGAAAAAAATAACACGCAATTCGTCATTTTTTGGATTGCCCCCATAAAATAAGGTGATCAATAATGGCACCAAATGAAAACTACAGTTCGTCCCACAAAAAAAACAAGCCCTCATACAGCAGTGCAGACAGAAATATAAAAAAGTTATGGATGTCAGACTGTAGCGGTTTAAAAAAAAACGTATTTTTCCAAAGGTTTTTATTAATTTTTTTTTTTAAATAGTAAATCAAAATAAAAACTACGCCATCGCCGTAATCGTATTGACCCACAGAATAAGGACATCATGCCGCTTTTAGTGCACCATGAACGCCGTAGTATCAAATCCCTAAACGCTGTGAACAAGAGCTCAGGCAAAATGGCCGCCCCCACAATCATGTTACAAAAAAAAAAAAAGAAAAACAGATTAGGAAAAAAGGGATATGTGTCGCCATCTGATTTTAACTGGCAGAAAAAAAATTCTGTGACACATTCCCTTTAAGTAGGAAACACCCAAGAAAACCAGTTTTACCTGAAAATAATAAATGGCATGACAGTCTAGATAATTTGAAAGGCATGCGAGTCAGATGATCTGATCAACTCTGCAAATATTCTCAGAACTGTTTGTTCTGTGTATTGTGCATGTTAATTACATGACAGGTATTCTAGGAGGACGCTCAGCAGGTTAGAGTCATTTGATATTGGGTTTCAAGCATCTTAACCAAGCAGATAAGGGGTTATCCAATCCTATAATGACCCCCCTAATGCAGCGGCCCCTCATATAGGTTATACTTACCCCACTCCCCGGCACCCAAGTCACTCCTGATCCCCGCACGGCCGCCGCTGCATCTCCTGACAGGTGGGAGGGGGGTTTAGCCAATAGCAGGCAGCGACGGGGATGATCCTCCCTAGCATCGCGAGTGACGCTAGGAAAGCTTGTCCTCGTTGCAGCCTGCTATTGGCTGCCCCCCGTCGCTCCGATAACAGACGAACATTCGGTACGTTCACACGACTAAAATTTACCACTGGTTCAGCCGCAGAGTTTTTGCAGTAGCTGATTCTACAAACGCTTCTAAACTATTCTACAGCTCTTTTAAAAACTTTACGCCTCCACCCAATTACAAATCTGCCACCAGAAACTACCTGTTTTTCGCTACTGATTTTTCTGTAGTGGATTTTAGCCACATGAACATTGCCTTCCGGAGTCTTTCTGACTTCTAACCTTGCCATTTGCTAAAATGCTGCCCAGAAATAATCGGGGCCCTCGGATGACAGCGCCGGACCTCCACCTCTTAGGAGCTTTGCTGCAGCTCCGAATAAATAACGTTCTGACAAGATGAAACAGTCAATAATAGTAAATTAAATAAAAACTATAAACACCTTTAGGGCTCATGCACACAAACGTATTTTCTTTCCGTGTCCGTTCCAGTTTTTTTTTGCGGACCGTATGCGGAACCATTCATTTCAATAGGTCCGCAAAAAAAAACGGAAGGTACTCTGTGTGCATTCTGTTTCCGTTATTCGTATTTTCTGCAGATCTATTTTTGCGGATCCGCTTTTTCATACAGTCGTGTGCATGAGGCCTTAGGACCATGATTTGTATTGCATCAACTGCATTATGGGTAAAAACATTTATGTAATTTGTTATTATTACAAAATGTTGCCTTTACTTCTGCTGCCTGCATCCACTCTCATACATTGCAGGCTGCTCAGTCCCATTCAGTGTAAAACCTGGCTGACAAAAACTTGCATGCTGCCAAGGCTATGTTCACGTCACTGTTATGTTTTTCGGTCTTCTGATTCATCAGAACAACAGAAAAATAAAAAAGTTAAAAAAACAACGCAACTGAGATGAAAATGGCTAAATTAGATGCCAAACGTGCATCACAGGATCACTTTTTTTTTAATTTTTCCGATCATCTGACGGATCAGAAGAACGGAAAATAATGGTAATGTGAACTATCCCTAATATTGAAATATTCGGGGCTCAATTACAGAATGTAAACCATTAAACCAACGCACATTACAAAAAAAAACACAGAAAAACAAAGAAAACTAACGACCTCACAAGGCTATACTGCCAAAGTTTCTAAAAGTTCAATAGGGCTGTAGGCAGGGGCGTAGCTAAAGACTCCTGGGCCCCGGTGCAAGCGTTCAGCTTGGCCCCCCTTCCCTCAGTGGCTAGGGGCAGGGGAGAACATTGCCTTCATTTTGCCTGAGGCAAAAATTGAAATGGCACCCCCCCTGCCCATGCCAAATTCTTGACCTCACCCCTTCCCTCCAGCCAGAGGTGTAACTTGATCAGCATGTACTTTGTGTAATACTGGTGTCTTCTTATGCAGCACAAGGGTCTTTGGGCCCCCTCAGGCTCCTAGGCCCGGTAGGGACTGCTACCTCTGCACCCCCTATAGCTACGCCCATGGCTGTAGACCAGCTAAGGTAACAAGTAATTGGTGAAGGCCACAAACTTTGGTGAATACACTTCATAAAGAAATTATTAGTGGTTGTTTTTGTGTTTTTTTGTGTTGGTCGATTTCTATCATGTGAATACAAATTTTTAAACTTTTTTTTTTTAATCTTTTTAACTAACCTGCATGCTTATTTCTTGTGAAGTATCACTATACTGTCAGTAAGACATAGGGTGTGAATACTGACTGATGACAGCAGGTCCTCCTCTTATCAGCCATGGACAGCACTACCACTCCTCTCTGATAGCCTACATTAACCCTTCGTGCTACCATTAGAGCACTATAATTATAATCCTTGTGCCCAGCGGCAAATCCAAGTGTCTGCTGATTGTGCGCAAACAAAGGTATTTACCGAGTTCATATCATGTCAACTGACTACGAGACTGGACTGAGAATTATAATCACGTTAAAGCGAGTTTTATGTTAATTTTTAGTGATGTTATTTTTCATTTTCCATATCTCTCTATTTAAAAGAATAAACAATTAAACCCTGCAGTTTTCACACTAAGCTGAATAACCAACAACACTTTATCTGTAGACATCACTTTTCAGCAGTCATCTCATTATCATCACAGGCAGGATTACAATGAAAGATATCACCCCTGTATAGATAACATATGATCCAACAGTCACAACACATTAGCTGTCTATACCCCCTCCCTGCACAGGTCACAGAGTATGTCTAATAAAAACCTCTCCCACAGACGTCAATGAGTCATCTCCTGGCTATTGTGGGCCCATGTGACTGCTGTACAGCTTATTTCTCAGATGGCCGCCCTCATAATATTAGATAGAAAATAGAATTTAAAAAAAGAGGAAATAAAAAACCAATCTGGTTTTAATCAGTAAAAAAAATAGTTTTTACATTCCCTTTAACCCCTTAAGGACAGAGAAAATTTTTGTTTTTAATTCCCTGCTTTCCAAGAGCCCGAACTTTTCAAATGTTCTACTCACATGGCTGTATGACCGCTTATTTTTGCAGGACAAATTGCATTCTTTAGTAGCACCATTTAAAGGAAAACTGTCACCACAAAATGTATTTTTACTGATACCATTTTGGGGTTAACATTTTTTATCTCTTTTTATTCAATTATTTGGGGGAACAAGGTGACCAAAAAATGGTGAATCGTGCTTTTTTTTATTTTTTCCATTATGGTGTTCACCGCACAGGAAAAATGCTGATTATATTTATTTTTTATTTACTTATTTTATATTTAAAATTGGAAAGGGAAGGTAATTTGTATTTCTTATATTTTTATGATTTTTTTAGCCTCCCTGAGGGACTCTAACATGCAGTTTTCTGATCGCTTGTACCATAGACCGTAATACAATACTATTGCAGTATATGGGATTTTTATACGCTGCCTCGGACTCACTATGACAGGCCTGGGAATCTTCACAAGGCCCCAGTCTGTCATGAGAACCAACTAGAGCCCCACAATTTTGATGTGGGGGCTCCAATCGAAGGGCAGAGGGAGCCTCCTCCTTTTGTCTAAATGCTCAGATGTTACGGTGGCTACTGACCACGGCATCTGAGAGGCTAAATAACACCCTGCAACCCATTAGTGGTGGTCGTGGTTGAAGGGTATAACCATGGAAACGGGCAGTGTATAATGTGATGGAAAAATGAATCCAGCCAGCAAAGGAAGCAATATGGATAATAACAATACATTAGTAACTGCCTTGTATTCACTTTCTCTACATGATAAATGCCATTTGCTGAACAGACACAAGCTCCCTACTCCTCATAACCATTCTGAAACAATTCTACAAACTCTGAGTGTTGGTGGATTCTATGTTATTTCTCCTAGAAATTCACAAAAACATTGACTGCTGGGTGTCAACTGTTTGGGATGTGTTGGGCACTGTTCAGTCAGTACTGACAATATAGGACTGGAGGTAAACAACCCTTTGACAAGGGAATTGGCGTAGAATATTGATGATGTACCCCCAGGATAAGTCATCAATATCTGATCGGTGGGGGGCTGACTCCCAGCATATCCACCAATCATTTGAAGAGCACCGCCTCCTCTTCTTAGGCCTGGTGACGTCACGGTCATCGTTCACATGACCTAGGTGCAGCTCAGCCCTATTCAAGTGGTTGAGTCTGGGACAGCCGCTATACAATGTACTGCGCGGTGTGCTAGGTAAGCTGTGAGGAAGTCGCAGCACTCATCGGAGCACCACAGCCTCTTCAAACAGCTGATCTGTCAGGGATATTACTTAGTAACTTTCTACATCCCATATGACCCCTGAAATGGAAGCGTGGAGCTCCGTCCTTACCTTCTGATGGATAAAGTTAGGGTTGCTTTGGTTTGTTTCGCAATTTGAGATGCTGTCGTTGAAGAAGACGCTGGAATTAAACTCGATCTCCCAGAGTCTGTGATACACGAACTGCTGCATCACGGGGAAGCTGAAGAAATTGGCAAAGCAGTAGATGGCCATTATCGGCTCCACCAAGTACAGGCCCATCTTCAGCTCCGGCTCAGGGTTTCCAACTCACAGAGGAACAATCACATGTCTACTGTGTCACCACTGCAAGAAGAAGCGTTTGTGTGTTAGAAATGCATTATAGCCTGCAGGACTTCTCTAACCGTCAGTGGTGACATGTGCTACATATATTAACATTAAAGGGCATCTGTCAGCAGTTTTGTACCTATGACACTGGCTGACCTGTTACATGTGCACTTGGCAGCTGAAGGTATCTGTGTTGGTCCCATGTTCATATGTGCTCGCATTGCTGAGAAAAATGATGTTTTAATATATGCAAATGAGCCTCTAGGAGCAATGGGGGCGTTACCCTTACACCTAGGGGCTCTGCTCTGCCACGCCCACTTCACTTTGACTGACAGGGACAGGCAGAGGTGATCACTTTTCCACTGCCAATTTATCAACCTCAGAAAACCCCTTTAACCCGTCCCGGATGTCCAACAACATTTAAACATTTTTGAAACAGCAGACACCAGGAGCTCATGTCAGGTGTTACCGCCGATCACAGTCGTTTAGGGGGTCACTTATCAAACTGGTGTCAAGTACAACTGGCTTAGTTACTCATGGCAACCAATCAGATTCCACCTTTCATTTTCCAAAGGAGCTGTCCAAAGTAAAAGGTGGAATCTGATTGGTTGCTATGGGCAACTAAGCCAGTTCTACTTTACATCTTTGATAAATGACCCCCTTAATCCCTCAGATGCTGTGGTCAATTGACCATAGAATCTGAGAAGTTTTTTCTCAGCAGAGCTGCGCTCCCGGGACCTGACCAGGGAGATCAGGGGAGCCATGAGGGAGATCGGGGGAGCTGTTCGTTCCCATTGGGGGCCTCCAGCCTGGTATAGGCTCAGAGGCTTACCACAGTGATGTTCCTGTGAAGCGCTCCATAAGAGTCTAATGAAACTCCCATAGGCTGCAATGTTAATTCATTGCAGTCTACGGCAGAAGCAATCAGATGATCGCATATTCAAGTGACCTAGGGGGACTTAAAAAAAAAGTGTAAAAAAAAAAATTCAAATCACCCCTTTCCCCATATTAAGAATAAAATTAAAAAATAAAGATAATAGGTATCGCCATGCCCCAAAACACTCCTTCTATTAAAGCCAGGGGCTGGTCTACTTTTTCCGTCAGGTGCATGGACTGCTGGAGGTAGGCTTATTTATGACAAGGGGCAGGCCTCCTCATAAATAAGACGCATCTTCTGCCAGCAAAGCCAAAGCAAAATCGGAGCAAACGACCGGCATAAAAAGGCCGTCTTTGTAAATGACCCCCAATATTCACATTTCCATCTGCAGAACGTGGCCTGTTTCCAAGGATCACATTACGCTAGGAGTCCCAAACCTGCGTCTCTAGAAATTCAATACGGCACACAAAGCATTTTCTTTCTGCCAACTTCCTTTTAGCGCCAGAAGACAAAAGAGGAACTCTGAACTCTGTTATATCCTTTACTAGGTAACATGTAGTGTGCTCTGGTAAACCTTAAAGGGGTTATCCAAGACTATAAAAATGTCCTCCCATATGCTGGGTCCCTCACACTGAATATACTTACCTGGCACCCCGCGCTGCTCCTGGTCCCTGCACCGCTGCTGCAGCTTCTCTCCGTGCACATATGAAAACATCCGGTGTCAGGGGAAGCAGCCAATGGCAGGTGGGGATAGGGGCGAGCCTCCCTAGCATCGTGGGTGACGCTACGGAGGCTCGTCCCCGTCCCCCATTGGCTGCTCCCCCGACACTGGATGTTTTCATCCACGCACGGGGAGAAGCTGCAGGTAAGTATATTCAGTGTGAGGGGCCCAGCATATGGGGGGCATTTTATAGTCTTGGATAACCCCTTTAAGGAGGACCTGTCCCCTCTCCTGATGTGTCTGTTTTCATAACTACTTGTATTCCGCATGTAACAACAATTTTGGAGCATGTTTTCTTATGACTCTATATTGTGCAATTCCTCTATTATTCCTACTAGAATTTTATGAACAAATTGTCAGTAGTATGCAATATAGGTCCACTGGTTAGGTGCGTGTTCCCTGTACAGTCTGACATTATCCAATCAGTGCTGTTAGACTGTGCAGGGACACCCCCCCAATGGGTAACACGCATCTGGACCTTCATTGCAAATACTAGTAATTCATTCATAACTTCTAGCAGGAATAATAAGGGAATAGCACATCACAGAGTCATAAGAATAGATGCTCCAGAATTATTATTACAATGAATGCAAGAAGTTACTAAAACAACGTCAGGAGAGGTGACTGGTCCCTACCAGGATTTTTTGTATGGTTGTCACCTGTAAAGCACATGAAGGTTCGGATAGTGCAGTCTATCATTAGATTATGAGCTGGGGTCCGCTGTTACATCACATGACTCGCAGTGTGACCACCTGTGTAGTAATAATACAATAAGGCCTCATGCACACAAACTTATTTTCTTTCCGTGTCCGTTCCGTATGTGGAACCATTCATTTTAATGGGTCGGCAAAAAAAAAAAAAAACCCCTATTTACTCCGTGTGCATTCCGTTTCGCAAAATTATAGAAGATGTCCTATTATTGTCGGCATTACAGACAAGGATAGGACTGTTCTATTAGGGGACTGCTGTTCTGCAAAATACAGAATGCACACGGACGTCATCTGTATTTTTTGTGGACCGCAAAATACATAGGTCGTGTGCATGAGGCCTAAGGCTGGGTTCACATCATTGCTATATTTTTCATTGTGGAAATCCTGGAATTCACGGAAGTGATGGATAGGGAACATAACTGACCTGGACGGAGCTGAACTGACTCCACTGACCACAATGGAGGTCATCAGTTTCCATTCAGAATCCTGATTTTTACCAGACCAAAAAAGTCCTGAAAGCAGGACTTTTTAGTTTGTTTTTTTTTTTTTTTTTTTTTTTTTATGGAATCTGCACCAAACTGAGCCTCCAACGTAGATGTGAACTCGGCCTAAAACGTGCAGTATGATGACAGACTGCACTACCTTATCCCTCCTGTAGTCTATATATGGGGACAAGCATAAAAAAAATCCCGGGAACAGCAGCACACCTGTCCGTGGGTTGTGTCTGGTACTGTAGCTCCGCTCCACTGAAGTCAATAGGGCTGCAATACCACACACTGCCTGTGGACTGGAGTGGCGCTGTGTTTGGAAGAAAGTAGCTATGGTGTTTTTTTAATCTTGTGAAACCCTGTTAATGACCTGGAATAGATGCGGTTTCTTATGACAGAATGCCTCCTTACCTGTCATGATAAAACCAGTTCTTCCACCGCCACTAATTGCTCTGATTCAGAGGTGAGCTCTGCATACAGACCAGTGCCTCTCAGCATTTCTATATGCCCCCATACACATTACTGTATTTCTGGTGAAACCCACCAAGCAGGTTCGGGCTGCCAGTCTAATATGTAAGGGGGGCTCCCGACTCTCCCCCGACACATGATGATCTGTATGGGATCAGCTGCCAAGCATTTTCAGGTTATTAGGCCAATCGGTGAAACGTTTACATGGGTCATTAATTGGGAATGTAGATTCGCTAATCAGCTTGTGTAAAAGGACCGTAAAGGGGTTTTCAGAGATTCTGATATTGATGACGTATCCTCAGGACCCCTGTTGATCAGCCGTCTTAGGAGCGCTGCAGCCACCTCACAGCTTACCATGCACAGGGCCATCCACTGGATAGTGGCTGTGCATGGTATTGCAGCTCAGCCACATTCATTGAGCGGCACCAAGGACATGTGACCGATTAAAGTGACGTCACATGGACCAAGAAGGCTCCAGTGAGAGCTGCGTCCTCTTCAAACAGCTGGTCGGTGAGGACTCAGGAGGTCAGACCCCCGCCGATCTGATATTGATGAACTATGCTGAGGAGAGGTCATCAATATCAAAATCTGGTACAACCCTTATAAAGAGGTTTCCCCATTAAAATCACATGGGGCAGAACTCTGCCGTGCCAAAATTCCACCCGTGTCCTTTCTGCCTCCCACACATCTTACCGTCCGTATGTTTTAATCCGCATCCGATCGGCAAATGCGGAATCCAGAATGCGGATCCATTCATTTCAATGTCTCCGCAAAAATTGCGAACAGCACTCCGTGTACTGTCCGCATCCGTTGTTCCGTTCCATAATGCGGATCCGCATATAAAATAGAGATTGTCCTACTTTTGTCCGCATATGCGGTCCGTGGTCCCATTGTAGTCAATGGGTCCGCAAAAAATGCGGATGATATGCGGAATGCATCAATATGTCATCCGCATATCATCCGCAATTGCGGATCCATTTCCAGGAAAGAAATACCCTACCAACATATATTCCTTCTTCCTTTTTTTTTGCGGAAAAACGGAACGGATGCGGATGTACAATTGGTAAAAACGGAAGGTTTTTGCGGAAAACTTGCGTTTCGGCAAGTTGACGTTAGTCATAAACTATGGAATGAACAACTCACTTTTAAAAGCATGTGATAATGTAGAGTACAAGTGTTTGCAATGCTAATAAAAAGACAATGAACAGAAATACAAAAACACATAAAAAAGAGAAAAAATACATATTATGTAACCACATATCCATATTTTATACTCGTAAATTAAATCCTGTCTATGGTTCACACGTTGAGGAAACTTGGTTCCCAGAACAAAAAATCCAGAACCATTCTCTATTCAAGATTTTCATTGAACGGCTGCATTACGTTCAGGGCAATCAGTTTTGATCAGTTTTTCCACGCACGTGAAGAAAAACTGAAGAATATCGCTCAACATCTACCAGCAACCATCAGTGAAAAACGCATTGCTTCCTAATGCCTTCCATTTAGAGATGAGCGAGCATGCTCGGGTGCAATTTTCGCGTATTTGTGTATGCATTTAAAAATCGGTACGCTAATGCATACGCATATTTTAATCTGTACACTAATGCGTACACATTTTAAAAATTTGTACGTTATGTGTACGCATTTGTGTACAGATTAAAATATGCGTATGCATTAGCGCACCGATTTTAAAATGCGTATGCAAATATGCGAAAATTGCACCCAAGCATGCTCGGCCAAGCATGCTCGCTCATCTCTACTTCCGTTTTTTCACACAAGCTCTATTCACTTCTATGGGGCCAGGGCTGCGTGAAAAACGCACAATACACGTAGAACATGCTGCCATTTTTCCTGAACGCAGAGATGGTGCATAAAAAATGAATGGGTCAGGATTCAGTCTGGATGCAATGGGGGAGATTTATCAACTGGTGTAAAGTAGAACTGGCTTAGTTGCCCATAGCAACCAATCAGATCCCACCTTTCATTTTAATAAAGAGCTGTGAAAAATGAAAAGAGGAATCTGATTGGTTGCTATGGGCAACTAAGCCAGTTCTGCTTTACACCAGTTTGATAAATGACCCCTAAATGTGTTCACAACACGCATCATGTCCGGACCGAAAAGGAGCTTGTGTGAAAGAGGACCTATGGCTACATTCACCAGACAGGTTGTAGTCTGAATATCGCGGATCCACAGAATACGAATGCGCTCCGTGTGCTGCCCGCACTTTTCGCAGGCCCCACTGTAAAAATGCCTACCCTTGTCCATGAAACAGGCAAGAATAGGACATGTTCTATCATTTACGGCACGACCGCGGACATCCTTCTGCAGTCCGCATTTTTTTGTGGACCCACAGAAATGAATGGGTCCGCGTGTAATCCTCAAAAAAATGTGGACTGACAATACGGTCCTGTGAATGTAGACTAGGGGCGGGAGAAAAAGTCCTGCAAGGACGGAACTGACACCAACAGATGCTCAAAATAAAGGGTTGTTTTGGGGTTTTTTTTGGGGGGGGTATTTGTTTATTTTTCTGATGGTTCTGTGATGTGAACGCGTCCTAAGGGCTCATGCACACGAACATATTTTCTTTCCGTGTCTGTTTTTTTAGGACAGTATGCGGAACTATTCATTTCAATAAGTCTGCAAAAAAAACGGCAGGTACTCCGTGTGCATTCCATTTCCGTATGTCCGTGTTTCCGTTCCGCAAAAAAAAACAAAAAACATGTCCTATTATTGTCCGCATTACGTATAAGGAAAGTACTGTTCTAGGGGTTAGCTGTTCCATTCCGCAAAATACGGAATGCACACCGATGTCATCCGTATTTTTTGCGGATATTTTTTGTGGACCACAAAATACATACGGTCATGTGCATGAGCCCTAAGGCCTCATGCACATGATTGTAGTTTCGGTCCACATCAGGTCCACATTTTTTGCAGATCGGATGCGGACCGATTCATTTCTAAAAGATGTGGACAGCACACCGCATACTGTCCGCATCCGTTTGTCGGCTCCGCAGCCCCACAAAAAAGAAAAACAGAACATGTCCTATTCTCGTCCGTTTTGTGGACATTTCTATAAAATGCAGGATGCACACGGCTGGTATGTTTTGTAAATCCAAAATTTGCGGACCGCAAAAACGGATACGGTCGTGTGCATGAGGCCTAGGAGTTACGGTTCGCTGGCATAATCCAGTGTGCACCAAAGAGATAAAAAACACCTCCTACAGTGGAACCTCCAGTCCCAAGAATGGACTTTCTGGAAGGTTTGATGGAAGACGGTAACATAAGACATTTTACTTTCGTACAGGGTTCCTAAAAAACATTGTGGGGGACATTTACTAAGATGGCTTTTTACACCGGTCTTAGCCAGATAAACTTAAAGGGCTGAACCCGGACATACCCTTAATTTCACCCAGGCAGCCTGGCTGATCCTATGCTCCGATGCCCTCCTTTGCCCTGAGCTAATTAGCGCAGGGCAAAGGCATTTTGCCCGATTCCGGTGACGAACCAGGCTCTGCCAGGCGCAGGCTTCCGCCCACCAGTGAGCCTGGTGACATCACCGGCACTGATGGGCGGGCTTTAGCACTGCCCTAGACAGTAAAACGGCTAAGGCAGCGCTAAAGCCGGCCCGTTACAGCTGGTGACGTCACCGAACACACTGCCGGGCAGGGCAGTGTGTGTTTGTAAACAGAAGAGCCCTTGCCCTGCGCGATCCAGCGCAGGGCAAGGGAGGGCATCGGACCATGAGATGCTCCGATGCTAACATCAGGCAGGCTGCCTGGGTGAAATTAAGGGTATGTCCGAGTTCAGCTCTGAACCCGGACAACTCCTTTAATAAATGACCGCCTTTATTTTTTTTCTTCGATGGAAAAAAAAAGCTGGAGATTACGGCTTTTATCTTTTCTGTTTCGTTATGCAAAGTGATATTCCTCCTCCCCCTTCCACTGAACTCGCTCGTCTGTGTCTGGCCTTAGCGTTCTCCTACCACCACACAAGAAATGCATCTGCAGTTATCTGCTGACATGTTACTTTCTGACATATCTAAAAACACAACGCGCACCCATCCCTCTAATTGTAGCTGAAGGGGGGGGGGGGGGTATTGCACAACGACAATAGAAAAGGTAAGCATTAATCGCCAACCTTTTCTGAGGTCAGAACGGCACCTTGCACCGACACACACTCGCCTGTGTCTGTCCTAAGGGCGCCTTCACACATTACGGATTACATATGGATTTTGTGCTGAAAAACCGCAGCGTATTAGGTTAAATGCACACGATTGTGTGCAGATTTTCGGCGCGGATTTGCGTGTGGAAAATCTGCACCGTATGTCATGTTCGTTATATTCTATGAGAATTTGAAATCCGCAGCATGTTAATTTATTTTATTCATTCTGTCTGGATTTTCTCCATTCGCTTCAATGGGAAGAGGAAAATCCGCATGTGGAAAATCCGTATCAAATCCGCATGGAAATCTGCACCAATTCATGTGGATTGACTGCACGGATTTCCCTGCGAACACCTGAGGATTTCAGTGCGGATTTAATTAATTTATTTTATTTTTCCTGTCCGGATTTTCTCCATCCACTTCAATGGGGAAAATAAAATCCGCATGAGGAAAATCAGCACCAAATCCACTTGCAAATCCGCAACAATTGATTTGGATTTCCCTGCGAACACCTGAGGATTTCAGTGCGGATTGTGTGCAGATAAATCCGGAAGGTGTGTATTTACCCTTACAGTACCAGCAAAGTGTATGACATGCACTGTGTGGATCTTGAAACCTGCAGCACGTCAATTGCGCTGCGTGCGGATTACACCCTTTTTAAAAACCACGATAAACAGTGTTGATTTATGTGCAGATTTTCTTGTGTAAGTACCCTAAGGCCTCAGCAGCGGTGAACTGCCCCCTTGTGTCACATGACACACAGGGAGGCTACTGCTGCAGCCAGTCATTTACAGCGGCGGCAGGGGAGCGAAGGAGCCGCTTCCCTCTGCAGGTCCGGCTACGAGGGGGGCATCTGCCAGAAGGCTGGTGCCACACTACATTTTCTTGTAAAAAAAAAAAATCCATGCATTTTTTTTACGACAGTATTTTGTAGTGTTTGCAGTGTTTTTTAGCCATAAAACATTTTACTTGTATTTGTTTTTTCAACTTTATTTTCCTATAGAGAAGTGTATGGGAAACCCCCTAAAAACGTCACGCCCTGAGCGTGCTGACATCTGCAAAAAAAATAAAAAATAATTCAGAGGGGCAAAAAACACAGCGTGTACAGTGTTTCACTGTACGGCGGCGGCCTCAGGAAGCGCACGGCGTCATAGCAACCAATGATGCCGTGCGCTCCCGTCCTCTGGGGCAGCACAGGCCAGGCTTTCACGGCCCGTATACGGCTGTGAAACACTGTCGTCTGAATGGGGCCAAAGGGTCCATTCACACGTCCTGTTTTTCTTTCCTGATCCGATCCGCATCCGATCCGTAAATCATGCGGATCCATCCATTTCAATGGGTCCTGAAAAAATGCGGACAGCACTCAGTATACTGTCCGCATCCGTTGTTCCGTTCTGTTATGCGGATCCGCAAATAAGATAGAGCTTGTCCTACTTGTCCGTGGTCCCATTATAGTAAATGGGTCCGCAAAAAATGCGGATGATATGCGGAATGCATCAATATGTCATCTGCAATTGCGGATCCGTTACCAGGAAATAGAAAGAAATACCCTACCAACATATATTCCTCCTTCCTTTTTTTTGCGGAAAAACGGAATGGATGCGGATGTACAACTGGTAAAAACGGAAGGTTTTTGCAGAAACATGGATCCGCAAAAAACGGACCGAAAATCTGCAAAAGAAAAATACGGACGTGTGAAATGGAGCCTAAGGCTAAATACACACGATCAGGATTGCGTGCGGATTTTCTGAGCGGATTTGCGTGCGGAACATCCGCACCGTAGGTCATGTACATTGTATTCTATGAGAATTTAAATTTTTCATGCACACGATGCGGATTTTGACCTATGGTGCGGATTTTAAAATCTGCAGCATGTCAATTTATTTTATTTTTCCTGACCGGATTTCCTCCATTCACTTCAATGGGAACACTAAAATTCACATGCGGATAATCCACACCAATTGATGCGGATTGACCACACGGATTTCCCTGCGAACACCTGCAGATTTCAGTGGGGATTGTCCGCACATAAATCCTGAATGTGTGCATTTACCCTAATAAGAAAAAAAAAGCAAAAACATTTTCCCTAACTTGTAAGCCATGGTTTTGACTACTGAAAAACACTGCAAAAAATTAAACAAAATTTGGTGACACTTCCCTAAAACCAGTTTCAACATAGGCTGTTTTTTAGATTGGGGCAAGAAACCAGACACCCCCTAGAAAAAGCCTGCAATATGGAGAAGGTAGAAGAGCCTGTCTATGGAGGAGGTAAGTCTCTATAAGTGCCCCCCAATGAATTGTAATACATTATAGGCACATGCATGGCATTAGGTAATTGCTAGTTAAGCAATTTTCTACCAATAACTTTTGACACCACTTCACAAGACAACACAGCTCCTGTCTATAGTCCTATCTGCGACACTTCCCCTGCAAAGCAAGATACATTTGAATGAAGAGGTGTAATATTCTGCATGAGAGACAACAGTCACCTGGAACCAGCAGGAATCCTGTGTACAGGTGCCTGGAGAAGGCCAGTCCTCGTCCCGGTGCTCGGCAGGACTCCCCCTGTCACAGCGGCCCCAGTGACCACCGCTCTGCTCAGCCGCCGCTGTCACACTGTGTTGGTGCCTCTGGAATCCCCGCCCACCTCCAGAGCTCATTGGTCACCGTTATGCCCGCCCACTCAGCGCAGGGGGTACTTCGTGCAGATTGGAGGAGAGCAGTGTCAGTCTGTAGAGTGACGTATCCAGTCTGTTAATTTTTGGAGTAGTGTCGCTGAGTGAGTATCGAAACTCAGAGAGGAGATGGAAGAGAACTGAGCCGTGTCACAGGAAGAGATAGCAGAGGATATACACACTGCTGGTAGGCGGTGAGAAAGGAGGTATAAAGAACGTGTGTCATAGTGGAAAGTAGCAAGAAAAGGTCTGCACAGAAAATGTGCAAAAATAAGTGATGCTGTATGCAGGGACGGATTGGGAACTTAAAGTGGCCCTGGAAAAAAATACAAAAAGTGGCCCCAGGTTGTAGGTGGATTCAAACTGACAGAAGGCGTGGTCAATACAAGTAGGTAGGGCTAGCAATACTACATACCAAATACCCTAGTGCAGTACAAAATACTGCCCCAGGAGCAAAACTTACCTCCCCAGAAGCTGCCCCAGTTTTAAACATATCTTCATAGTGCCCCTGGCCCATATAATGCCCCCAGTGCTGCCCCTGATAGTGCCTCATCAATATTGATGCCCTCTTATACTGCCCCCAGCATTAAACATGTCCCCACAGAGCCTCCTGCAGTGACCCTATAGTGTCCCCAGTAATTACCCTAGTATTACATATGCCACATAGTGTCAGCAGATGTTGCTTATTAGGATTAGCAGAGCCCCTTCTCCAGATCTCTACTTGACTCTGTGTCACCTATAGGGCCTGTATATGAATATATAGTTGATTGCTGTTCCCTCCAATAAGTTTTGTTTACTACCTATACAGTGATTAAACCACTAAGGATCACTCAGAATTCCCCACTCGATCTTTCCATGTCTCACCCAGTAGGTCTCCATTTCCCAGTGCATCTCCGGGTGCAGGATGTCACTGGTAACCAGCTACCTTCCTCTGTTTCTAATGCCATGCAG
>ONZH01021063.1:0-19273 GCA_900303285.1 Rhinella marina
GTGTTTTGCAGGAATCTCGGAGGGTATCCTGGGGGTGGTGAGATTTACTATACTGACTATTTCAGAAGAAAGTTTGGATAAAGAGAAGATGACTCAATTCTTGGAGGCAACTCCAGGCCCTGATACTAATGATCTGGACTTTTCTCCTTTAACAGCAGAATTAACGGTGGAGGAGGTTAAAGAGGCCATTGATCAGTTACATCTGAAGAAGGCACCAGTCCAGACCATTACCGCAGAATTTTATAAGAAGTTCAGAGACCACTTAGCCCCAATCCTCGTGGACGTGTACAGAAATTGTCTAGAAAATCACCTGATGCCTCCGTCCATGAGGGTGTCCTCGTTAATTCTGCTGTCTAAAGGTAAGGAGCCTAGTGACATCAAGAACTGGAGGCCGATTGCCCTCTTGAATGTCGACAGGAAGATTCTGGCAAAAATTCTGTTTACTAGGTTAGTCTGTTTGTCCCAGGCACTGTTGTCAGGCTGTCAGTTCGGCACAGTAAAAGGGCGGAACATCTCTGGAGCAGTCATCTCGATAAGGGAGATGTTTGAGAGATGTAAAGCTCTGAGGTGTGGGAGATATGTTGTAGGTCTGGACCAGGCTAAAGCCTTCGACAGAGTAGACCACGAGTATCTATGGGCCACTTTGTCAAAGTACGGTATTCCGGGAGAATTTATCGATTGGCTGAAGACCTTGTATAGAGAGGCTGAGAGCTTTCCTCTGATCAATGGTTGGCAGGGGGACACATTCGGGGTTGAGGCGGGGGTGAGACAGGGCTGCCCGCTGAGTCCTCTCTTGTATGTGTTTGCCTTAGACCCGTTCCTGAGGTCACTGCAGGAGTGTGATTTTCGGGGTGCCGTCCCCCAACTGCTTGCCCCTGGATGTTGTCGCCTACGCGGATGATGTGACTGTGGTGATATCTGAGCCTCGTGAGGTGGAGATGTTGTCTGCAGCCATCAGAAGCTACTCGGAGGCCTCAGGGTCTCTGGTCAACCTTGAGAAGAGTCAAGCTCTCTGGACTTTAAGTTCTGATCCAGACTTTGATCTGCCACAATTTGCAAAAGCCTCCACCCATATTAAGATCTTAGGGGTTAAATTCGGGAGGGACGATAACGCCAGGATAAATTGGGAAGAGAAATTGGAATCCGGAAATGCAAAGGTTCAGCGATGGAAGAACTGGAGGCTGACCTATAGAGAAAGGGTTAAAATGCTGAAGACTTACCTGGTCCCTGTCTTCTTGTATGTGTCTGTCATTTTCCCTTTGCCAGAATCTTTCTCGGCTAGGCTCTTCAGCCTGTTCTTCCAGCTTCTTTGGGGAACAGGTTGAACCCAGTAAAAAGAGGGATTACCTACCTACAGAGGAGAGAGGGGGCTGGATATGATAAATCCAAGGGTGTTCTTTGACTCCATGTTTCTAAAAGTTAATTTTGGTTGCCTGGACTCAGAGAACAGCTCCCTGTGGGTGAACAGTGTCAGGGAATGGATATTGCCTTTTGCAGAATCTTGGGTGCGAGGCGGCAGTCTCAAGAGGGGTCGATTGACTCGTGGCTTCCTCCCCCAGTACCTGGAGTATGGTCTTAGGTGCTTGAGAAACTGGAGGATTGATAAAGTGTGTATTGGGAGTAAGACCAGGAAAGAGCTGTACCTGACCATATGTAGGACTTTCTTTTACATACAGCCAGCATTAAAGGACTGTACATCTGTGACCTTAAAAGAAAGTCTGAGATTCCTTAATGGAGTGAGGCTTCCTGCTAAGTTTTTTGATGTAGCCTGGTTGTCTCTGCATGGGAAGCTTTATGTGAAGGGAAATCTAAAACATCTGAGTGTGTCAGAACGTAAGTGTCCCTTAGGATGTCAACAAGAGGAGACCATGGCACACTTTATATCCGAGTGCGAGGAAGGGAAGAAAATATGGCAGGAAGTGTCCTCCAGGTTAGGAATACCAAGATTACAGTGTCTGACATACCCAGATGTCATCTATGGGGTACCAGCTAATATACCTGACATTGACCGGGGGACCATGTACCTGATCATCACCATTGTTAAATATTACCACTGGCATACTAGAACAAAAGTGTCCGTACATAGCGAGCCGTTCCATCACAGGCAAACGGTGAACCTGATCCTGTCAGAGCTGAGGTGGATAAAGAGCTTAGAATGTAGGAAAAAGGAGAGAAACAGGAAGTTATGGAGGAATGTAAATATAGTGGACGTGGACTTATCTGTATAATGGAATCGTGGTTATTACTGATTTATTTACTTCCTTTTCCTTTAACAGCGATGGACTATTGTTAAGTTAACGTTATTATCATTATTATTTATTGTTGGATATGTATGATTTCTGGTAAATGACCATTGTTTCTGTTTATTCTGATTGAATGTATTGTTATGTTTGTTTATACTAATAAAATTGCCTCCTATGTACAAATATAACTACTAAATACTGCCTCCTATGTACAAGAATATAACTACTATAATACTGCCTCCTATGTACAAGAATATAACTACTATAATTACTGCTCCTATGTACAAGAATATAACTACTATAATACTGCTCCTATGTACAAGAATATAACTACTATAATACTGCCTCCTATGTACAAGAATATAACAACTATAATACTGCCTCCTATGTACAGATATATAACTACTATAATACTGCCTCCTATGTACAAGAATATAACTACTATAATACTGCTCCTATGTACAAGAATATAACTACTATAATAACTGCTCCTATATACAAGAATATAACTACTATAATACTGCCTCCTATGTACAAGAATATAACTACTATAATACTGCTCCTATGTATAAGAATATAACTACTATAATACTGCTCCTATGTACAAGAATATAACTACTATAATAATGCCTCCTATGTACAGGAATATAACTACTATAATACTGCTCCTATGTACAAGAATATAACTATAATACTGCTCCTATAATATACTGCTCCTATGTACAAGAATATAACTACTATAATACTGCTCCTATGTACAAGAATATAACTACTATAATACTGCTCCTATGTACAAGAATATAACTACTATAATACTGCTCCTATGTACAAGAATATAACTACTATAATACTGCTCCTATGTACAAGAATATAAACCCTAAACTATAATACTGCCTCTATGTACAAGAATATAACTACTATAATACTGCTCCTATGTACAAGAATATAACTGCTATAATACCGCCCTTACATGGTGAAGAGCAGAATTACAGTCAGGAACGTAATGTGGCTGGGGTGTAGCTCCCATTGGTGTGCCGTCCTTCCCGGGCCCCTTCCTGATTTTGCACACAGGCCCCTCATCCAGTATTATAAATGGCACAATATGGCGGTCACAGGGTTAGTGTTGGGGCGCAGGGTTAGTGTCGGGGCGCAGGGTTAGTGTCGTGGCGCAGAGTTAGTGTTGGGGCGTAGGGCTAGTGTTGGGGCGCAGGGCTAGTGTCGGGGAGCAGGGTTAGTGTCGGGGCGCAGGGCTAGTGTCGGGGCGCAGGGCTAGTGTCGGGGAGCAGGGCTAGTGTCGGGGAGCAGGGTTAGTGTCGGGGAGCAGGGCTAGTGTCGGGGAGCAGGGTTAGTGTCGGGGGAGCAGGGCTAGTGTCGGGGAGCAGGGCTAGTGTCGGGGCGCAGGGCTAGTGTCGGGCGCAGGGCTAGTGTCGGGGGGCGCAGGGCTAGTGTCGGGGAGCAGGGTTAGTGATCAGGGCGGCAGGGTTAGTGTCGGGGCGCAGGGTTAGTGTCGGGGCGCAGGGTTAGTGTCGGGGCGCAGGGCTAGTGTCGGGGAGCAGGGTTAGTGTCGGGGCGGCAGGGTTAGTGTCGGGGAGCAGGGTTAGTGTCAGGGCGCAGGGTTAGTGTGGGGCGCAGGGTTATGTGGGAGCAGGCTAGTGTCGGGGAGCAGGGCTAGTGTCGGGGGCAGGGCTAGTGTGCGGAGTGTCGGGGCGCAGGGCTAGTGTCGGGGCGCAGGGCTAGTGTCGGGGAGGCAGGGTTTAGTGTCAGGCGCAGGGTTAGTGCGGGGCTCAGGGTTAGTGTCGGGGCGCAGGGTTAGTGTCGGGGCCGCAGGGCTAGTGTCGGGGAGCAGGGTTAGTGTCGGGGCGCAGGCTAGGTGTCGGGGCGCAGGGCTAGGTGTCGGGGACAGGGTTAGTGTCAGGGCCGCAGGGTTAGTGTCGGGGCGCAGGGTTAGTGTCGGGAGGCGCAGGGTTAGTGTCGGGGCGCAGGGCAAGTGTCGGGAGCAGGGTTAGTGTGCGGGGCGCAGGGTTAGTGGTCCGGGGAGCCAGGGTTAGTGTCGGGGGAGGCAGGGCTAGTGTCGGGGAGAGCAGGGCTAGTGGTCGGGGCGGGGCAGGGCTATGTGTCCGGGGGCAGGGCTAGTGTCGGGCGCGATCAGGGCTAAGTGCGGGGAGCAGGGTTAGTGGTCAGGGCGCAGGGGTTAGTGTCTGGGGCGCAGGGTTGGGCGGGTTAGTGTCGGGGCGCAGGCTTCGGGAAGGGGTTAGTGTCCGGGGCGCAGGGCTAGCGTGTCGGGGAGCAGGGTTAGTGTCGGGCGCAGGGTTAGTGTCGGGGCGCAGGGTTAGGTGGGGCGCAGGGTTAGTGTCGGGGCGCAGGGTTAGTGTTGGGGCGCAGGGCTAGTGTCGGGGAGCAGGGTTAGTGTCAGGACGCAGGGTTAGTGTTGGTGGTCAGGGTTAGTGTTTGGGTGCACTACTGCTTCTCCCCGTTCCCCACACACAGAGATATCATAGACTTTGGGGCTCACCTTTAATATTGATGATACTGATCTCTCCGAAGTACATGCCTTCCCCGAGGACCGCGAACTGTGTGACCCCGTCGTCGGCCACCACGGCCAGCTTCCCCTCCTTGATGATGTACATCTCGCGGCCAATGTCCCCCTTCTTGCAGACGTACTCCCCGGGGCTGTAGACTTGCGGCTTCAGCTTCAGCACCAGCTCCTCCAGTAAACTCTTTTCGCAGTGCTGGAAGATCTGCACCTTGCTGAGGGTGGACATGTGGACGCTGACCGCCACCTCCACCCTCAGCTTCTCCGGCAAATTCTCTAAGATCTGGTTCTCATTGGTCAACTTCTTGTTGATCTGGAGGTGCTGGTGCCAGGCGATGACCTTCTTCTTCAGGCTCCTGTTCACCTTGTACATCTTCATGTACAGCTTGACCTGGTCGTAGTTGGGGTAGAAGGCTTTGTCCGCGCTGTTCAGGTTGGAGACCACGGAGCTGATGCTACCCATGATGGTGGCGAACCCCAGGACGGCAATGAGGAAGTCCACCACCATGAAGATGTACTCCTCCTCCTGCATGGGAGCGGGGATGTCCCCCACCGTGGTTAGGATCAGGGTGGAGAAGTAGAAGCTGTACAGGTACTGACGCCCCAGACGTCCAAAGTCGGGGTCCGAGATGTTGGGGTACACCCACTCATCCTTTCCGAACCCGATGTAACTGGAGAGGGCGAAGTAGATGCAGCTGTTCCAGTGAATGACCACAAAGATGTAGGCCATCAGCTTGCAGATGCGGAAGACGTTGGGGTAGGGGATCCGCGTCTCCGTGCGGTCAAACGACTCAAAGAGGCGATGGAAACGGAAGAAGCGATTGACCCGGACGGCGGGAGTGTGGATGCCAAATCTGAAGTACAGGAAGTCGGTGGGAAGGATGGACAGAAGGTCCCAGCGGAATTTAGAAGAGCGGACGTAGTACCCGGCGATCAGGCGTCTGTCCGTCACCAGGATTCCTTCCTGCAAGAAACCTGAAGGGAAATTCAAGATTTATCACAAAATGTTCTAATCAGGTCCCTCAATGTTCTAGTCCTGATCACAAGTCACATCAAGTCTCCATCACATCCAGAGCTGCATGCGTAATTCTGCTGAGACATCATGTCTTATCCACCGTATATATCCAGAGCTGTGTACTCCAGTCATATCCAGAGCAGTATTCATAATTCTGCTGAGACATCACATCTTATCTACTGTTCATATCCAGAGCTGTGTACTCCAGTCACATCCAGAGCGGTATTAATAATTCTGCTGAGACATCACGTCTTATCCACCCTTCATATCCAGAAGTGTATACTCCAGTCACACCCAGAGCAGTATTCATAATTCTGCTGAGACATCACGTCTTATCCACCATTCATATCCAGAAGTGTATACTCCAGTCACACCCAGAGCTGTATTCATAATTCTGCTGAGACATCACGTCTTATCCACCCTTCATATCCAGAAGTGTATACTCCAGTCACACCCAGAGCAGTATTCATAATTCTGCTGTGACATCACATCTTATCTACTGTTCATATCCAGAGCTGTGTACTCCAGTCATATCCAGAGCTGTATTAATAATTCTGCTGAGACATCACATCTTATCTACTGTTCATATCCAGAGCTGTGTACTCCAGTCACATCCAGAGCTGTATTAATAATTCTGCTGACACATCACATCTTATCTACTGTTCATATCCAGAGCTGTGTACTCCAGTCATATCCAGAGCAATATTCATAATTCTGCTGAGACATCACATCTTATCCACCCTTCATATCCAGAAGTGTATACTCCAGTCACACCCAGAGCAGTATTCCTAATTCTGCTGTGACATCATGTCTTATCCACCCTTCATATCCAGAACTGTGAACTGCAGTCACACCCAGAGCTGTATAGGTAATTCAGCGTTGCATAATGCCTCATACTGTACTCACATCCAGAGCTGTATATATAATTCTGCCCTTACATCATTCCTCATACTCTACTCACATCCAGAGCTGTATACATTATTCTGCCGTTACATCATGTCTCATACATCACTCACATCCAGAGCTGTATTCATAATTCTGTTGTGACATCATGTCTTATGCACCCTTCATATCCAGATCTGTGTACTCCAGTTACATCCAGAGCAGTATTCATAATTCTTCTGTCAAATTATTTCTTACAATCACTTGCATCCAGAGCTGTTTTATTCATCGTTACTTAATGCCTCATACCTCACTCACATCCAGAGGTGTATACATTATTCTGCCCTTACATCATTCCTCATACCTCACTCACATCCAGAGCTGTATACATAATTATGCCCTTACATCATGCCTCATACTGTTCTCACATCCAGAGCTGCATATATAATTCTACCCTTACATTATGACTCATACTGTACTCACATCCAGAGCTGTATACATAATTCTGTCCTTACATCATGCCTCATACTGTACTCACATCCAGAGCTGTATACATAATTCTGTCCTTACATCATAACTCATACTGTACTCACATCCAGAGCTGTATACATAATTCTGTCCTTACATCATAACTCATACTGTACTCACATCCAGAGCTGTATACATAATTCTGTCCTTACATCATGCCTCATACTGTACTCACATCCAGAGCTGCATACATAATTCTGCCCTTACATCATGACTCATACTGTACTCACATCCAGAGCTGTATTCATAATTCTGTCCTTACATCATAACTCATACTGTACTCACATCCAGAGCTGTATACATAATTCTGTCCTTACATCATGCCTCATACTGTACTCACATCCAGAGCTGTATACATAATTCTGTCCTTACATCATAACTCATACTGTACTCACATCCAGAGCTGTATACATAATTCTGTCCTTACATCATAACTCATACTGTACTCACATCCAGAGCTGTATACATAATTCTGTCCTTACATCATAACTCATACTGTACTCACATCCAGAGCTGCATACATAATTCTGCCCTTACATCATGACTCATACTGTACTCACATCCAGAGCTGTATTCATAATTCTGTCCTTACATCATAACTCATACTGTACTCACATCCAGAGCTGCATACATAACTATGCCCTTACATCATGCCTCATACAGTTCTCACATCCAGAGCTGCATATATAATTCTGCCCTTACATTATGACTCATACTGTACTCACATCCAGAGCTGTATACATAATTCTGCCCTTACATCATGACTCATACTGTACTCACATCCAGAGCTGTATACATGTTCTGCGCTTACATCATGTCTCATATCTCACTCACATCCAGAGCTGTATACATAATTATGCCCTTACATCATGCCTCATACTGTTCTCACATCCAGAGCTGCATATATAATTCTGCCCTTACACTATGACTCATACTGTACTCACATCCAGAGCTGTATACACAATTCTGCCCTTACATTATGACTCATACTGTACTCAGATCCAGAGCTGTATACATAATTCTGCCCTTACACTATGACTCATACTGTACTCACATCCAGAGCTGTATACATAATTCTGCCCTTACATCATGACTCATACTGTACTCACATCCAGAGCTGTATACATAATTCTGCCCTTACATTATGACTCATACTGTACTCACATCCAGAGCTGTATACATAATTCTGCCCTTACATCATAACTCATACTGTACTCACATCCAGTGCTGTATACATAATTCTGCCCTTACACTATGACTCATACTGTACTCACATCCAAAGCTGAACACATAATTCTGCAGTTACATCATGCCTCATACTGTTCTCACATCCAGAGCTGTATACATAATTCTGTCCTTACATCATACTGTTTTCAAGTCCTAACCTGAGCTCCATATATTATTGTGTTTAGATCTTGTCCACCAATCGCATCCAGAGCTGCATTCACAGTTCTGCTGTTAAACCACATACAGTAGTTTGCTGCTCCACATCTCCCAGAATGCACTGCAGTATTTCATGATCTGACCGACAATGAAGCAGCAGGGGACACTGAGAGATATTTAAGGTCCTACAACTGGAGGATGAACAGGTAATGAACAGCATTGTGAATGCAGCTCTGGAGGTGGCTGGAGAACATTCAGGATCTTGATGCTTTAAACTAGCTGACTGAGATCACCCGTTGCCGAGCCCCGTGACCCACCTGTATGGAAGTTGGCGATTATGTCCATGATGTACATGATGTCACACAGGTAATCCAGACACAGCCAGACCAGGAGGTACCGGTGCTGGACCTCAGTGAAGCAGGATCTGGGGGGACACATGGAGTGGTCATGAGTAAGTCCTGCTGGGTAGAGGCAGAGGGAGCTGCTTAATTCAGAGCCAGGACACAGAGCCGTGTGCAGGCAGAAGAGCACAGTGACCAGAGGCATTTCATGCTGGGGATGCACCTAGCCAGAGGTCTATGGCCGGGTGGACGTGTGCTCCGTGCTCCTATGGGTGTTCACCTACGTGTACGACTAACCCCGATCAGCAGAAGAAGGAGAGTGAGTCTGGCTCCTCCCTCATCAGTTATCTCTGGTTCCTCTCTCATCAGGTGTCTCTGGCTCCTCCCTCATCAGGTGTCTCTGGCTCCTCCCTCATCAGGTGTCTCTTGCCCCTCCCTCATCAGGTGTCTCTGGTACCTCTCTCATAAGGTGTCTATAGCGCCTCTCTCATCAGGTATATCTGGTTCCTCTCTCATCAGGTGTCTCTGGCTCCGCCCTTATCAGTTATGTCTAGTTCTTCCATCATCAGGTGTCTCTGGCTCCTCCCTTATCTGGTGTCTATAGCGCCTCTCTCATCAGGTATCTCTGCTTCCTCTGTCATCAGTTATCTCTGGTTTCTCTCTCATCAGGTGTCTCTGGCTCCTTCCTCATCAGGTGTCTCTGCTTCCTCTCTCATCAGGTGTCTCTGGCTCCTCCCTCATCAGTTATCTCTGGCTCCTCCCTCATCAGTTATCTCTGGTTCCTCTCTCATCAGTTATCTCTGGCTCCTCCCTCATCAGGTGTCTGACTCCTCCCTCATCAGGTGTCTCTGACTCCTCCCTCATCAGGTGTCTCTGGTCCCTCCCTCCTCAGGTATCTCTGGTACCTCTCTCATAAGGTGTCTATAGCGCCTCTGTCATCAGGTATCTCAGCTTCCTCTGTCATCAGTTATCTCTGGTTTCTCTCCCATCAGGTGTCTCTGGCTCCTTCCTCATCAGGTGTCTCTGGCCCCTCCCTCCTCAGGTATCTCTGGTACCTCTCTCATAAGGTGTCTATAGCGCCTCTCTCATCAGGTATCTCTGGCTCCTTCCTCATCAGGTGTCTCTGGCCCCTCCCTCCTCAGGTATCTCTGGTACCTCTCTCATCAGCTGTCTCTGGCTCCTCCCTCATCAGTTATCTCTGGCTCCTCCCTCATCAGTTATCTCTGGTTCCTCTCTCATCAGTTATCTCTGGCTCCTCCCTCATCAGGTGTCTGACTCCTCCCTCATCAGGTGTCTCTGACTCCTCCCTCATCAGGTGTCTCTGGTCCCTCCCTCCTCAGGTATCTCTGGTACCTCTCTCATAAGGTGTCTATAGCGCCTCTGTCATCAGGTATCTCAGCTTCCTCTGTCATCAGTTATCTCTGGTTTCTCTCCCATCAGGTGTCTCTGGCTCCTTCCTCATCAGGTGTCTCTGGCCCCTCCCTCCTCAGGTATCTCTGGTACCTCTCTCATAAGGTGTCTATAGCGCCTCTCTCATCAGGTATCTCTGGCTCCTTCCTCATCAGGTGTCTCTGGTTCCTCTCTCATCAGTTATCTCTGGCTCCTCCCTCATCAGGTGTCTCTGCTTCCTCTCTCATCAGGTGTCTCTGCTTCCTCTCTCATCAGGTGTCTCTGGCTCCTTCCTCATCAGGTGTCTCTGGCCCCTCCCTCCTCAGGTATCTCTGGTACCTCTCTCATAAGGTGTCTATAGCGCCTCTCTCATCAGGTATATCTGGTTCCTCTCTCATCAGGTGTCTATAGCGCCTCTCTCATCAGGTATCTCTGGATCCTCTCTCATCAGGTGTCTCTGGCTCCGCCCTTATCAGTTATCTCTAGTTCCTCCATCATCAGGTGTCTCTGGCTCCTCTCTCATCAGTTATCTCTGGTTCCTCTCTCATCAGTTATCTCTGGCTCCTCCCTTATCTGGTGTCTCTGGTTCCTCTCTCATCAGGTGTCTCTGGTACCTCTCTCATAAGGTGTCTATAGAGCCTCTCTCATCAGGTATATCTGGTTCCTCTCTCATCAGGTGTCTATAGCGCCTCTCTCATCAGGTATATCTGGTTCCTCTCTCATCAGGTGTCTATAGCGCCTCTCTCATCAGGTATCTCTGGTTCCTCCCTCATCAGTTTATCTCTGGTTCCTCTCTCATCAGGTGTCTCTGGCTCCTCCCTCATCAGGTGTCTCTGGCTCCTCCCTCATCAGGTGTCTCTGGCTCCTCCCTCATCAGGTGTCTCTGGCTCCTCTCTCACCAGGTATCTCTGGCTCCTCCCTTATCTGGTGTCTATAGCTCCTCTCTCATCAGGTGTCTCTGGTTCCTCTGTCATCAGTTATGTCTGATTCCTCTCTCATCAGGTGTCTCTGGTTCCTCTGTCATCAGTTATGTCTGATTCCTCTCTCATCAGGTGTCTCTGGTTCCTCCCTCATCAGTTATGTCTGATTCCTCTCTCATCAGGTGTCTCTGGTTCCTCCGTCATCAGTTATGTCTGATTCCTCTCTCATCAGGTGTCTCTGGTTCCTCCGTCATCAGTTATGTCTGATTCCTCTCTCATCAGGTGTCTCTGGTTCCTCTGTCATCAGTTATGTCTGATTCCTCTCTCATCAGGTGTCTCTGGTTTCCTCCGTCATCAGTTATGTCTGATTCCTCTCTCATCAGGTGTCTCTGGTTCCTCTGTCATCAGTTATGTCTGATTCCTCTCTCATCAGGTGTCTCTGGTTCCTCTGTCATCAGTTATGTCTGATTCCTCTCTCATCAGGTGTCTCTGGTTCCTCCCTCATCAGTTATGTCTGATTCCTCTCTCATCAGGTGTCTCTGGTTCCTCCGTCATCAGTTATGTCTGATTCCTCTCTCAGGTGTCTCTGGTTCCTCCGTCATCAGTTATGTCTGATTCCTCTCTCATCAGGTGTCTCTGGTTCCTCCGTCATCAGTTATGTCTGATTCCTCTCTCATCAGGTGCCTCTGGTTCCTCCGTCATCAGTTATCTCTGGTCCCTCTCTCATCAGGTGTCTCTGGCTCCTCCTCATCAGGTGTCTCTGGCTCCTCCCTCATCAGGTGTCTCTGGCTCCTCTCTCACCAGGTATCTCTGGCTCCTCCCTTATCTGGTGTCTATAGCTCCTCTCTCATCAGGTGTCTCTGGTTCCTCTGTCATCAGTTATGTCTGATTCCTCTCTCATCAGGTGTCTCTGGTTCCTCCCTCATCAGTTATGTCTGATTCCTCTCTCATCAGGTGTCTCTGGTTCCTCTGTCATCAGTTATGTCTGATTCCTCTCTCATCAGGTGTCTCTGGTTCCTCTGTCATCAGTTATGTCTGATTCCTCTCTCATCAGGTGTCTCTGGTTCCTCCCTCATCAGTTATGTCTGATTCCTCTCTCATCAGGTGTCTCTGGTTCCTCCGTCATCAGTTATGTCTGATTCCTCTCTCATCAGGTGTCTCTGGTTCCTCCGTCATCAGTTATGTCTGATTCCTCTCTCATCAGGTGTCTCTGGTTCCTCTGTCATCAGTTATGTCTGATTCCTCTCTCATCAGGTGTCTCTGGTTCCTCCGTCATCAGTTATGTCTGATTCCTCTCTCATCAGGTGTCTCTGGTTCCTCTGTCATCAGTTATGTCTGATTCTCTCTCATCAGGTGTCTCTGGTTCCTCTGTCATCAGTTATGTCTGATTCCTCTCTCATCAGGTGTCTCTGGTTCCTCCCTCATCAGTTATGTCTGATCCTCTCTCATCAGGTGTCTCTGGTTCCTCCGTCATCAGTTATGTCTGATTCCTCTCTCAGGTGTCTCTGGTTCCTCCGTCATCAGTTATGTCTGATTCCTCTCTCATCAGGTGTCTCTGGTTCCTCCGTCATCAGTTATGTCTGATTCCTCTCTCATCAGGTGCCTCTGGTTCCTCCGTCATCAGTTATCTCTGGTCCCTCTCTCATCAGGTGTCTCTGGCTCCTCCCTCATTAGGTGTCTCTGGCTCCTCCCTCATCAGGTATCTTTGGCTCCTCTCTCACCAGGTGTCTCTTGTTCCTCTCTCATCAGGTGTCTCTGGCTCCTCCCTCATCAGGTATATCTGGCTCCTCCCTCATCAGGTATCTTTGGCCCCTCCCTTATCAGCTGTCTTTGGCTTTAACGTGATGAACGTTCAGAAGGGCTGTACCCACTTCTGGCCTTTTAATTTTTAAAGGGGTCGTCTCACTTTAGCAAATAGCATTTATCTGGTAAAGTTAATACAAGCCACTTACTAATGTATTGTGATTCTCCATATTGTCTACTTTGCTGGCTGGATTCATTTTTCCATCACATTATACACTGCTCGTTTCCAGGTGTTATGACCACCCTGCAATCCATCAGTGGTGGTCGTGCTTGCACACTATAGGAAACGGCACAGAGCGAGAGGGAGGGTCTGTACTGGAGGGGTCACTATTAACTCTTACTTAGGCCTATACCTCCTTCCACTGAACCATGCCCTCGGTGAGCACCCACCAGGCTCTGACCTACCTCACTTCACCTGCTCCTACAGTCTGCAATCACTCCATGTGGCCTCAGCCACGCACTCACTCACTTCCTGTCCAGTCTGTGCTTCTACAGTGACATCTAGTGGCTGAGATTAACATTTCAGGCGTACATACAGTGACTTGAAGCGCACACAGGTAGTGTACAGCACAGTACAACATGATGCTCACAGCCGGGGGAGAGCTCCTAACATGACACACATGTGCAGGTCCTCGAAGAGGTGAACACCATAGATACTGCATGACTATGCTCTCGGACATTCTCAATAAAGTTTGTTGCAGAGGATGAGACAATCCCTGGGGGTAATACCCAAAGGTCCTCATGTAATGAAGCAGGGCAGAGAAAAGGGGGAGGAGTCTCCTACACTGACCAATCACAACCCAGCTCTTATTTTCTCACCTGTACTAGAAGAAAGAGTGCTCTGATCTGATTGGTTGCCAGGGGCTACACCTTAATTTTTTTCTGTTTTCAAGTAACTTTATTAACACAAGGTGTGAGAACGTGTGGTGATACCTGCAGATGATGATGACCCAGTTGTACGCGATGGGCACGATCATGACGTTGAGCCAGGTGTAGTACCAGCCTCCGGCAGGGTCCAGGATCCACGCCCGCTTCTGGGTGCTGCCAATATAACCAGAAGTAAATGTCGCATAATCCCGGTATAATGAGCAGTTCTGGTCTCCTAGATCTCCATCATGCTTAGGCCCCATTCACACGACCGTATGTATTCCATGTCCGTATAAAAACGGAATGGAAGACATATGGAATGTCTTCTGAAGTGTTCCGTATTTTTGCGGACCCATTGACTTTTAATGGGGCTACGGACGTGTTTTGCGGCCAAGTATAGGACATGTTTCCGTTTTTTTGCGGGAGAACTTCCGTAAAATACGGATGCGCAATGCACACGGTGTGTATTCCGCATTTTTTTTTCTCCTATGGAAAAATGAATGGGTCCGTATGGTTCTGCATCTTATCCGCAAAATTGCGGATAAGATACGGAAATGAACATACGGTCGTGTGAGTGGGGCCTTACTGTCAGAATCTTCCCATTCACTGACAGCAAGCAGATTCCATGAAAATATTCCCCAACGGGTTATTTGCCAGCTTCACCAGAGACAGATATGAGACGATGAGCTGGGTATCTCCACTACTACCCCCATCATCCACCTCTCCCCGCCCTCCTACCTGGGGTTTTGTGTGTTCTCCATAGGTTGGGTCCAGGCTTTGATCTCCTCTTTCTCCATCTTGACTTCCTCCTTCATCCTCTCGGCTCGATGGGACATCATCTGGGTCAGGGTGTTCATGGCTGCGGATGAGGGGTCCGGCCACCATGAAGATCCCCGTGCTGCGGGCGCGGCGTCACACGACAGGCAAGGTGAAGCTTAGTAACGGAGGCGGCCGCCCCCGGGGAGGCAGAAGACACCTGAGCCCGGAAGTGTAGACTTAATCAGCCATCACCGCAGCTAATGAGTGTCAGCTCCGCGACACACCTGCTCATTACCACCGTCCTCATCACCTGGGGGAGAAGACGCCTCATGTGAGCGGGCGACCTGACACCCGCAAGAACCAGCCGCAAACCTGAGGAAGCAGAAGATTCTCCGCAGTAAGAAGGCGCCACAGAGGTAAGGGGGCACCAGGGCGGCGGTAAGGGGGCACCACAGAGTTAGGAGGCACCAGGGCGTCGGTAAGCATCACAGAGGTAAGGGCACCAGGGCGGCGGTAAGGGGGCACCACAGAGTAAGGAAAGGCACCAGGCGGGTACGGTAAGGGGGCACAAGAGAGGTACCAGAGAGCACCAGAGGCAGGGTAGGAGGCAGAGGTAAGGGGCAGCACAGGCAACAGAGGTAAGGAGGCACCAGGGCAGCGGTAAGGGGGCACACAGACCAGGGAAGGAGGCACCAGGGCGCGGTAAGGGGGCACCACAGAGTAAGGAAGCACGAGGTGGTGGTAAGGGGGCATCACAGAGGTAAGGGGGCATCCAGGGCGGTGGTAAGGCATCACAGAGGTAAGGGCACCAGGGCGGTGGTAAGGGGGCATCACAGAGGCGAGGTAAGGAGGCACCACGAGGTAAGGAGGCACGAGGGCGGTGGTAAGGGGGCATCACAGAAGTAAGGGGGGACATCATCACGAGGTAAGGGTAAGGGGCACCACCGCACGAGGAGGTAAGGGGGGCACGAGGGCGGTAAGGTAAGGGGGCACACAGAGGTAAGGGGGCACGGAGGCGGTGGTAAGGGGGCATCACAGAGGTAAGGAGGCACCACAGAGGTAAGGGGGCACGAGGGCGGGGTAAGGGGCATCACAGAGGTAGGGGCACCAGGGCGGTGGTAAGAGGCACGAGGGGCGGTGGGGCATCACAGAGGTAAGGGAAGGCGGAAAGGCAGGCATCACAGAGGTAAGGAAGCAGAGGGCGCGGAAAGGGGGCAGCACAGAGGTAAGGAGGCACCAGGGCGGCGGTAAGCAGGGAACCACAAAGGTAAGGAGGCACCAGGGCAGCGGTAAGGGCACAGAGGTAAGGAGCGCACCAGGGCGGTGGAAAGGGGCATCACAGAGGTAAGGGGCACAGGGGCGGCGGTAAGGGGGCACCCACAGAGGTAAGGAGGCACACGGCGGTAAGGGGGCACACAGGTAAGGGCACCGGGCGGTGGAAGGGGGCATCACAGAGGGGTAAGGACACCAACCACAGAGGTAAGGGCACCAGGGGTGGTAAGGCATCACAGAGGTAAGGAGGCACCACAGAGGTAAGGAGGCACGAGGGCGGTGGTAAGGGGGCATCACAGAGGTAAGGAGGCACGAGAGTAAGGAGGCACGAGGGGTGTAAGGGGCATCACAGAGGTAAGTAAGGGCACCAGGGCGGTGGTAAGGGGGCATCACAGAGGTAAGGAGGCGCCATCAGGAAATATGGACAGGGATGTGCCAATAGAAAAGGTAGATAATCATTTACATGCGTGTATACCACCCGGGACAAACAATACCGTTATGTATGGTGGACGCTGCAGTTATAAGCTGTATACTATATATAGTATACTGATAAATACTGCCATACCACTGCTCATATATATATATAGTGATACTGATAAATACTGCCATACACTGCTCATATGATAAATACTGCCATACACTGCTCATATACTGATAAATACTGCCATACACTGCTCATATATATACTGCTGCCATACACTGCTCATATATATATAGTGTATACTGATAAACTACTTGCCATACACTGCTCATTATATATATAATATAGTATATATATCTGATAAATACTGCCATACACTGCTCATATATATATATATAGTGTATACTGATAAATACTGCCATACACTGCTCATATATATAAACTGATACTGCATATTATAATACTTGCCATATATATAGTGTATACTGTGCTCAATATATATATATATGTATACTGATAAATACTGCATACACTGCTCACTAGCTCACTATATATATAGTGTATACTGATAAATACTGCCATACACTGCTCATATATATAGTGTATACTGATAAATACTGCCATACACTGCTCATATATATATAGTGTATACTGATAAATACTGCCATACACTGCTCATATATATATAGTGTATACTGATAAATACTGCCATACACTGCTCATATATATATATAGTGTATACTGATAAATACTGCCATACACTGCTCATATATATAGTGTATACTGATAAATACTGCCATACACTGCTCATATAATTATATATATAATGTATACTGATAAATACTGCCATACAGCTGCTCATATATATATAGTATACTGACTGCCATAAATACGCATACACTGCTCATATATATAGTGTATACTGATAATACTGCCATACACTGCTCATATATATACACTATATATATATAGTATATACTGATAAATATGCCATACATCTGCCATACATATAATATAGTGTATACTGATAAATACGCCATACCTGCTCATATATATATATGTATACTGATAAATACTGCCATACATGTGTATACTATAAATACTTATGTATATATAAATATATATTGTGACTTGCCATAATGGCTCCATGTTGTCCTCTACTTGTGAACTGTGAGAGGAGGTACCTAACCTGTCAGCCGCCCTCTAGTGGAGAATATACAGTGGGGAAAAAAGTATTTGGTCAGCCCCCAATTGTACAAGTTCTCCCAGTTATAAAGATGAGGTCGGCCTGTAATTGACATCATAGGTAGACCTCAACTATGAGAGACAACATGAGAAATCCAGAAAATCACATTGTCTGATTTTTACAGAATTTATGGTGGAAAATAAGTATTTGGTCAATAAGAAAAGTTCCTCTCAATACTTTGTTCTATCTCCTTTGTTGGCAGTGACAGAGGTCAGACCGTTTTCTGTCTTCACAAGGTTGGCACACACTGTTGTGGTATGTTGGCCCATTCCTCCATGCAGATCTCCTCTAGAGCACTGATGTTTTGGGGCTGTCGCTGGGCAACACGGACTTTCAACTCCCTCCAAAGGTTTTCTATGGGGTTGAGATCTGGAGACTGGCTAGGCCACTCCAGGACCTTGAAATGCTTCTTATGAAGCCACTCCTTCGTTGCCCTGGCGGTGTGCTTGGGATCATTGTCATGCTGAAAGACCCGGCCATGTTTCATCTTCAACCTTGCTGATGGAAGGAGGTTGCACTCAAAATCTCACGATACAGGCCCCATTCATTCTTTCATGTACACGGATCAGTCGTCCTGCAGATAAACAGCCCAAAGCATGATGTTGCCCCCCCCCATGCTTCACAGTAGGTCTGGTGTTCTTTGGATACAACTCACATTCACTCTCCTCCAAACACGACGAGTTGTGTTTCTACCAAACACTTCTACTTTGGTTTCATCTGACCATATGACATTCTCCCAATACTCTTCTGGAACATCCAAATGCTCTCTAGCAAACTTCAGACGGGCCCGGATATGTACTGGCTTAAGCAGGGGGACAACGTCTGGCACTGCAGATCTGAGTCCCTGGGGTGTAGTGTGTACTGACGGACCTTTGTTACGTTGGTCCCAGCTTTCTGCAGGTCATTCACTAGGTCTCCCCGTGTGCTTCGTGTGATGACTTTGACCCCACGGGGTGAGATCTTGCGTGGAGCCCCAGATGGAGGGAGATTGTCAGTGGTCTTGTATGTCTTCCACAGGTGATTTCTTCACACCAAGCTGCTTGCCTATTGCAGATTCAGTCTTCCCAGCCTGGTGCAGGTCTTTGTTTCTGGTGTCCGTCCACAGCTCTGTGGTCTTCACCATAGTGGAGTTTGGAGTGTGACTGAGGCTGACTAAATACTTTTCCCCCACTGTATCAGTCAGTGTTGCTCCTGTGATTGCCGTGGCCTCCCTGCGCTTTTTCCTAGGACAGTGACGTCACGTTCATCGGTCACGTGGCAGCTCAGCCTCATAGAAGTAAATGGAGCTGAGCGCTATACCAGGCACGGCCACTATACAATGTACGGCGCTGTGCTCTGTAAGGACAGAGAAGGCTGTGACGCTCACAGGGACATCGGAGCCTTCTCAGACAGCTGATGGGTGGGGGCCCCGGGTCCAGAGTGTCCCCCCCCTCCCCCGATCAGATACTGATGACATCAAAATCGCAAATTTTCCAATGAGTTTTATCTGCTTCTTCTATTATTAACCGCGGACGACAACCAGAACATTCAGCCGAGCAACTGACGTCAGTAAGATTTTATATCGCGCCCGTCTTGATATCATTCTGGGGGCACTCTGTCCTTATGTAATTCCGGGGGAACTCCGTCCTTAGATAATAGGGGGGCACTCCGTCCTTATGTAATTCCGGGGAA
>ONZH01021064.1:0-54381 GCA_900303285.1 Rhinella marina
AGGTTCAAGTCTGTGTATAGTTTGGAAGGTCAGTCCTCCAAGTGGATCAGCCGCCTCAGCTTGACCTTCCTGTGGCTAAAACTTGCTAAAAAGTCGGTTTACCTTGAAGAGAGTACCACGCTGTTAAAGACACTATGGACAGGAAGCAGCTCTCTGGCAAAAAAGTCATATGTATCCTCTGCTGCTATTGCCAGGGCATCTATGTCTGCTATTCCAGTTGCACGAGCATTGAGAATCTGGATTAGTGAAGTGACTAGTGACCTGGAGTCTGGGGTGTCTACCCAAGAGGTTCTAGAGAAAATGCCAACTTTAAAAGCAGCGTCTGATTATTTGTGTGATGTGCCTCTGGACACTCTGAGGTTTTGCCTCCCAAGGTATGGTCTCCTCCAATGCAACTAGGAGGTCGCTATGGGTCAAGCAGTGGGCAGGCGATGTTTCATCTAAAAATCATTTTGCGAGCTTGCCGTTTTCAACCTGAAACTATGTTTGGGCCAATAGCTAAGAGACATACTCAAGGACTTGAATGAGGACAAGGGTATTTCTTCCCTCCACTGTATCAGGCCAATCCTGCTCCTTCATCGGCTCCCAAGAAACCACCTTTCAGGCCTTTTTTCAGAATGACAGGGGTTACCAAAGATCTAGACGTGACTACAGATCTGATCGGCTTCCACAACTTTCGTTTATAGGAGAGGAAATCAATCTGCGACCTCCTTCTCTAGGAAACAAGCCTCCCCCAAGAAGGATGAGTCATTATGACGCCAGGTTACACCTCTTAAAGGTAGGAGTAAGGCTAACCCATTTTCTTTCAGTGTGTGCAGCAGTCAACAACAGACGAATGGGTTCTCTCCATAATACGAAACGGCTACTTTCTGGAATTTGCATCCTGCCTGCCAGAAAGGTTCTTCCTGAATCATCCACAATGGGATTCTCAGGTGATACCACTCGTCCAGGAATTCATCTAGAAGGGGGCTCTGGAGCCAGTGCCAGTCAAAAGAGAGGGGTCTGGGCCATTATTCCCGGGTCTTTTCTGTACCAAGAACAATGGCAAAATTTTGGCTGGTCATAGACCTGGTCGTCCTGAACCGTGTTTATGTCCAAAAAGCGGTTCAAGATGGAAAAACATCAGGTCGGTTATCCCAATTCTGGACAAAGGCGACTTTCTGGCAAAGCTGGACCTGACGGACGGCATACTTGCACAATCCCCAATATGCCTGGAGCCACAGAAAATACCTGAGGGTGGCCATTCAGGTGGGCTTGGTTACTCATCACTACCAGTTCACTTGCCTACCCTTTGGGCTCTCCTCAGCCCCCAGGGTTTTCACGAAGGTGACCATCGTCCTCTCAGCCTTTCTCAGGCTACAAGGGATCTTCGTGGTGCCATACCTGGACGATTGGCTACTGAAGGCAAAGTCTGCAAGTATGTTGTCCTGCCACATCCAGACCACAGTCCATCTTCTCACAAGACATGGCTTCATCCTCAATCTGGCAAAATCACACCTGACCCCCTCCCAGCGCATCCTGTTCCTGGGGTTCAAGATCGACACTGTGAAAATGTCCCTTCACCTATCAGAGGAGAGGATAGTGAGTCTGAAAAGGAGAGTTTTGGCTCTTATCCAGAGTCCATCAGGGTCGATCAGAACAGCTATGCAAGCCCTAGGATGCTTGACCTCGATGCTGGACGCGGTTCCATGGGCTCGTGCGCACTTTCGCCCCCTACAGAGAGAAATCCTGACCACATGGAACCGTAATCACCGGTCCTTGGAGGATACTATGACCATATCTCCTCAGGTGATGCAAGATCTGAAGTGGTGGACAGCTCCTGGTCGTCTCCAGAGTGGAGTGTTTCTGAGTCAGACTACCAAGACTCAGATGACTACGGATGCCTCCTCTTCCGGCTGGGGTGCCCTTGTAGGGTCAGCATGGCATCAACAGAAGTGGTCCATGAGGGAGAAGAGGATGTCCTCCAATCGCAGGGAACTCCATGCTATGAGATTGGCTCTACTCTACTTCAAGCCAGTTCTGTTCAGGAAACATGTCCTAGTTCATACGGACAATATGTCCTCCGTCTTCCACCTAAACAAACAGGGAGGAACCCAGAGCTAAGGCCTAATGGCAGAATGTCGTCTCCTCTTTCTTTGGGCAGAGAAGAATCTAGCCAGCCTGTCAGCGGTGCACATCCAAGGGACGGACAACAGCCAGGCCGATCTACTGAGCAGGAAGTCCTTACTTCCAGGAGAGTGGTCGCTATCTCCGAGAATATACAATATGATTACTCAGAAATTCGGTTGGCCAGATCTAGATGTGTTGGCTACAGCCGCCAATCGGAAGACAACCCAGTTCTGCTCCCTTGTGAGTCATCCAGAAGCATGGGCAACAGACGGTCTAGCAATCTCCTGGAAGAAGCATTTCATCTATGCTTATCCCCCTCCAGCTCTCATTCTGAGGACCCTATTGAAAGCCAAAAGGGAGCATGCGAAAGTGGCTGATGATTCTGCCGTACTGGCCAAGGAGATCTTGGTTTCCCCTAGCTCTCCAACTATCTCAAGGTCATTATTGGAAACTCCCTCAGGTTCCGGACCTGTTGACCCAGAGAGGATTTCTTCATCCCAACCTGGACCATCTGCACCTTATGGCATGGTGGATGAATGGCATAGCTTGAGACAGCAAGGCCTGCCGGATAATGTTATCGCTACCATCTCCAGTTCAAGGAAGCTGGTTACAAAAAGAGCATATAGTCGCATTTGGGAAACCTTTAAGAAACATACTTCAGAAGTTTCTATTGCCTCCATCCTCCAGTTTTTACAACAAGGGTTGGAAAAAGGGCTAAAGTTCAACACTTTGAAAGTCCAATTTGCAGCTATTAATTACTTCCTGGGAGGAAGGTTCTCCTACCATCCGTTGCTGTTAAGTTTTTTCAAAGGAGTAAGAAAGACTCATCCTCCAGTGAGGTCCCCCCTTCCATCTTGGGATCTATAGGTCGTCCTGGAGGGTCTGAAACGATCTCCGTTTGAGCCCCTAGCATCGTCTGATATAAAATTCCTCTCTTGGAAGACTGCGTTTCTTGTGGCAATAGCATCGGCCCGCAGAGTGGGAGAGATCCAGTCCTTCTCCTGTAAGGATCCTTACCTGAGGATTAGGTCCGATGCCTTGATCCTACGAACTATGCCTGGATTCTTGCCTAAGGTCCCTTCACCAGCTGCAATAGAGCAGGAGATCATTCTTCCAGCCATGGCTCCAGAAACGGAGATAGAGAATCCCTTAGACGTTAGACGAGCGGTCCTCACCTATCTGAACAGAGTGAAGGATTTCCGGTTGGATGAAAATCTGTTTGTCTTATTTTCCCAGTCCAACAAAGGCCGCAAAGCCTCTAAGAATGCCCTAGCATTATGGATAAAGAGTACCATCAATATATGCTACAAATTACTGGACTTACCGTCTCCTGTGGCTGTCAAAGCCCATTCTACAAGAGCTACAGCAACGTCGTGGGCTGAGTATTCGAATATCTCCTTACAGGAAATCTGTAGAGCCGCCACGTGGTCCTCGTCATCAACCTTCGTTAAACATTATAGGCTGGACATATTCAGTAACGCAGCCCTTGGCTCGAAAGTGTTGAGTGACCGTACTGGTTCCCCCCCTAATACGACTGCTACTTAAGTCCCATTGTGTGCTGCCGAAGGACTTCCAGGAATGGCCGAATTTTAATACTTACCTGCCGGTAAATTCGGATTCCTGGAGTCCGTAGGCAGCACACATATCCCGCCCTATTAAATATTCATGCTGCATATGAACTCTGTGTGTGATGTGTTCTGACTCTCTTATATAGGTGATTAATTGGTTAATTGATTACTGCTGTGTGTCTCTTCTGCCATGTTCCAGGAAGCGAAGCTTAACCCATTGTGTGCTGCCTACGGACTCCAGGAATCCGAATTTACCGGCAGGTAAGTATTAAAATTCGGCCATTTTTTTGTCACCTTTCATCAAAAAGTGTAGTACCAAGCAATCAAAAAGTCATATCTACCCAATAATAATACAATCAAACCGTCATCTCATCCCGCAAAACATGAGACCCTACTTAAGACAATCGGCCAAAAAACAAAAAAGATATGGCTCTCAGAAAATGGAGACATAAAAACTTTTTTTTTTAAAAACCAAATATATTTTAAAAAAAGAGACATATTAGGTATTGCTGCGTCCATAACAACCTGCTCTATAAAAATATCACATGAGCTAACCCATACGGTGAACACCGTAAAAAAATAAAAACTGAGCCAAAAAAGCCATTTTTCTATCACCTAGCAAATGATCAAAAAATCATATCTACCCAAAAATAATACCAATCAAACCGTCATCTCATCCCGCAAAAAATGAGACCCTACTTAAGACAATCGGCCAAAAAATAAAAGATATGGCTCTCAGAAAATGGAGACATAAAAATCTTTTTTTTTTGTTTCAAAAATTATTTTATTGTTTAAAACCAAAATATATTTTAAAAAACAGACATGTTAGGTATCGCCACTTCTCTTAACAACCTTCTCTACAAAAATATCAAATGAGCTAACTCGTCCGGTGAACACCGTAAAAAATAAATAAAATAAAAACCGTGCCAAAAAAAATCTATTTTTTGTTGCCATACATCACAAAATGTGTAATACCAAATGACCAAAAAGTAGTATGTACCCCAAAATAGTACCAATCAAACAGACCTCATGCCACAAAAAATGAGACCATACATAAGATGATCGCCCAAAAAATAAAAATAATGTCTTTTAGAAAAAGCATGCACAAAGACATGATTTATTTCAAAAATGCTTTATTATGTAAAACTGAAACAAAAGAAAAATAAAGGAAGACATATTTGATATCGTCGCCTCCATAACAACCTGCTCTATAAAAATAGCACATGATCTAACCTGTCAGGTGAACACAGTAAAAAAACAAAAAATAAAAACTGTGCCAGAGCAGCCATTTTTTTTTGCTACCTTGCCTCACAAAAAGCGTAATATAGAGCAATCAAAAGTCATATATGCACAAAATAGTACCAATAAAAGTGTCACCTTATCCTATAATTTCCAAAATGGGGTCACTTTTTTGGAGTTTCTACTCTAGGGGTGCATCAGGGGGTCTTTAAATGTCATATGGCAACTTAAAATTATCCCAGTGAAATCTGCCCTCCAAAAACCATATGACGCTCCTTTCCTTCTGAGCCCTTCTGTACGCCTGTACAGCAGTTTATGACCACATATGGGGTGTTTCTGTAAACTCCAGAATCGGGGTAATAAATATTGAGTTTTATTTGGCTGTTAACCCTTGATGTGTTACAGGAAAAAATGAATTAAAATGGAAAATCTGCCAAAAATGAAATTTAAAAATTTAATCTCCTTTTTTCTTTAATTCTTGTGGAACACCTAAAGGGTTAACAAAGTTTGTAAAATCCGTTTTGAATAACTTCAGGGGTGTAGTTTCTACAATGGGGTAATTTATGGGTTGTTTCCACTATGTAAGCCCCACAGTGACTTCATAACTGAAGTGGTCCTTAAAAAAAAAATGGAAATTTTCTAAAAAATTTTAAAATTTGCTTCTAAAATTCTAAGCCTTATAAGATCCTAAAAAATAAAATGACATTTACAAAATAATGCAAACATGAAAGTGGACATATGGGAAATGTAAAGTAATAGCTCTTTTATGATGTATCACTATCTCCCTTAAAAGCAGATAAATTCAAATTTTAAAAATTGCTAATTTTTCCAAGTTTTCGGTAAACTCTGGATTTTTTAATAAATAAAGGTGAATTATATCAACTAAAATTTTCCACTATCATGAAGTACAATGTGTCACGAGAAAACAATCTCAGAATCGCTTGGATAAGTAAAAGCGTTCCAAATTTATTAACACATAGAGTGACACATATCAAGTTTCCAAAAAATGGCCTGGTCCTTAAGGTAAAAAATGGCAAGGTCCTTAAGGGGTTAATACAAAAACCAAAACACCACCACAGAAAAGAAGTTCCTGTGGTTGGTATTCACCAGCAGTAAAACCTCAAAAATCTTTAGGGCAATTGCTAAACTAAAAGTGTAAAAACGCACCAATTAGCCTCATTAATATCAACAGACTCCTATGTTGTCCAGGAATAATAAACATATGTATATGCCCAAAGTACTTGGCAGAACCCAAACAGTGAAGAAAATCATCTGTAGTATATGTGGAGGGTTCTTCTGATGTCGGTCTGAGATTTGGGGGTGCTGCCGGCCCGGCCCCGTTCCCTATAATGGACAAAAAAAACGCATAGTGAATGGGGCCAGGCTGGACTTCTGGTAGCACACATGTGCAAGCGTTAGTATGGATTTGGAAGGCTGTTCCCCTGCCGAAACAGCCTGCCGGACAAGCCTAACGCTAGTGTGAAAGAAGCCTTACAGACAAGACAGGATCAGAACAGGTACAGATGGTCAGGCAAAGCATGGACAAAGATACATCAATGCCTTACCAGGCGACACCACAGAGAAGGGCAGATGCCAAAACCCCCTGGGTCAGCAGCAAGGGGCTACACCCAGCAAAGCACAAGACAGATTGACCCCAATCCCCACAGCTCACAGATAGAAATAGCTGCATAACCGAGGGCACCTGATGAGCCACACCCAGGAACCGTTAACCCCACCAGAACCAAAGAACAAACAATATAGGTGTCAGTTCATACCAGTCACAGAATGCTGCAGCCATCACGCCCCAAACAACCAGCATACACAGGATAAACTTTAGCCAGTATGAGGTTACAGGCAGCCAGCCTGCACAACAACAAGGAGTGACAGAACTGCACTGTAATACAAACAGAAATGCATCCATACTCAGACCCTGTTCACACACAAGGCCCCAGCCACATTGCAGAACGAGCATACATGGGAACACCCACAGCCAGTACACAAAGAGCATGCAGCCAGCCAGCACAGCATTGGTGACAGGACCCACCTAGATAAGGACGTGGGGAGACACAAACACAGGCAACAGTTTACACGCGAACACTGCAGCCAGCACGCAGCCCCAAGCAACCAGCATACACAGGTGGCAGCCTGCAGCCAGTATGGGAGAGAGCATGCAGCCACCCTACACGGCACAACTGTCACAGTAAACTGCACTGTGACAGCTAATATACTTCTGCTGTGTTTTCATTTGTGACCGTTTCCTTTTTTTCCTTTTACTTTTCAGAAAATAAACAAGTAGAAATCAATCTTGGTGGATATAAGATCACTATAATGAGAATTGATTCCAATGGCACCTGAAAAATGTATTTAGTTTCTAGAATAGGAGCCAGTATCATCGATTTTTGGTTTACTTGATTTGGCTGTTTACAGAAATGTGCCTGTTTATTGGCTGTTCCAACCAATCATGCACTGCCTGTGCCTTTACAAGTTTACTGTTATCTTTGCGCCGGCTCAGGCAAAGCCATTATGAATTAGAAATATTGGATCCTAAGGGACCACTGTAGTTCTAAAGAAATCAGCTATGTTGCTATAAACAAATGTTTTGTTTCTAAACGGCATAATTTTATTTGTCATGAAAATTATAACACTATGCATAGTGAGCAAACACGTCATTTTGCTGTATTAATTATTTGGTCTCTTTTTCTTTTTCTCTCCCTACAGTCAATATTTGCGCCATTCCTTACATTACAACTTGCATTCATGGGACTGTCAAAGTATTTTCCAAAGGTAAAAAAAGAAACTTAATTCTTTCAGGCTTCTCTCAACATTTTTTTTTTTTTTGAGCTATTCTAAAGAACTTTTATTTGTATTCATAACCATATTTCCTTGTCTCTTAATATTATAAAAATGAGTTTCTGTCTGTCCATCTGTCTGTCTGTGTCTTCTCTATGCGCGACCAAACTACTGGACCGATTTTCACCAAATTCGGCACTCAGGTACATCAGGTGCCCGTGAAGGTTTTAGACCAGGTCTCATCTCTCTAGGACATAACGTTCCCGAGATATTCCCAAAATATGACCTGCATTAGCCAATATTAGCCTGACAGCATTGGTTTTAAACCCCAACTGCCAACTGTTGTTATGGAAACCTGCCCTCCACACAGGGAGGGCAGGTTTCCATAACAACACAGCCAGGTAATTAGCAGCCAGCTGAGGATCTCAGGTAACAATCCAGTCATTTCTATTCAATGCTTTAAAGGGGCAGAGCGCTGTGGATGATACTGTTAAAGGGGTATTCCGGTTACCATAAATATAACTTATGTTTTAGACTAATTTTAGACTATGACCATTCAGTTGTAAATCTTCCACTGCTATCCATTGCGTGTCCTCATAAATTACCATGGTACCGACCTGTGATTCAGACCACTCTCAAAAGAAGGACTTACAACACCTGCTCCAGGTTTCACTAAGCCACACCCTGACTCTCAGGCCACGCCCCCTTCCCCCTCCGCAGCCAATTGGGATTGAAAAAATGAAGGTAAAAATAAACTTCTGTCAGCTGCAGGGGTGCGAGGGTGAGTTTCTCTCTGCAACACACAGAAACATTAGATGAAATAGACTAATATTAGACTACTACCGTTCAGTAGTAATAAAAGATGTTTTCTTCCACTAAAAGGACTTAAAAGCACCCCCCCCCCAAGGTCCCGCTAAACCACGCCCCCGGTCAGGCCACGCCCTCTCTCACTCCACAGCCAATGGGGATTGAAAAAATGAAGGGAAAAATCAACTTCTGTCAGCTACAGGAATGGGTGGGAAGGAGACTTTCTCTCTGCAATGACACACACACAAACATTAAATCAAATAGATTAAATATACCCGTGCGAAGCAATGTTTTCTTCCACTGCTACCCACTGTGTTTCCTCAAATTACCATGGCATTGAACTATAATTCAGGCCACCCTTAAAAGAGGGACCTAAAAGCACCCCCCCCCAAGGTCCCGGTAAACCACGCCCCCGACCCGGTAGGGGTCATGTCCCTTCCCACTCCGCAGCCAATGGGGATTGAAAAAATGAAGGTAAAAATCAACTTCTGTCAGCTGCATTGACTTTCTCTCTGCAACGACACACAGAAACATCATGGTATTAGAACTATCTGCAACTCCTTAAAAATCATTTGGCACATCTCCAGAGCAAGGTGACAACTAAACTGTATTTCGTATGGATAGCACACCGCATGCAGGCTTGTGGCAAGCTACGGCCAGCTGGATAATGTTGTTGGTGAAGACAGCGTGATATGGGTATTGAGTGCATGGCTTCTCATTTCTCCCTATGTAATGGTGAACTATCACACCTAGGGTTGCAACGGTATGAAATTTTCACGGTATGATAACCGTCTCAGTAAATACCGCGGTATTACGGTTATCATGGTATCACCGTTTGTTACATATATTATTAAAAGATACACTAATCCTCGGACCTCAGATCAGCCCCAGTGCCCCCTTCAGACCTCAGATCGGCCCCAGTGCCCCCTTCAGACCTCAGATCAGCCCAGTGTGCCCCCTTCAGACCTCAAATCAGCCCACAGTGCCCCCTTCAGACCTCAAATCAGCCACAGTGCCCCCTTCAGACCTCAAATCAGCCCCACAGTGCCCCAGTGCCCCCTTCAGACCTCAGATGCCCCCAGTGCCCCCTTCAGACCTCAGATCGGCCCAGGTGCCCCCCTTCAGACCTCAGATGGCCCCGGTGCCCCCTTCAGACCTCAGATATGGCCCACAGTGCCCCCTTCAGACCTCAATGGCCCGGTGGCCCCCTTCAGACCTCAGATTGGGCCCCGCGTGCCCCCCTTCAGACCTCAGATTGGCCCCGGTGCCCCTCAGACTCAGATTGGCCCCGGTGCCCCCTTCAGACCTCAGATGGCCCCGGTGCCCCCTTCAGACCTCAAGATTGGCCCCGGTGCCCCCTTCAGACCTCAGATTGGCTCCCGGTGCCCCCTTCAGACCTCAGATTGGCCCCGGTGCCCCCTTCAGACCTTCAGATTTGGCCCCGGTGCCCCCTTCAGACCTCAGATTGGGCCCCGGTGCCCCTTCAGACCTCAGATTGGCCCCGGTGCCCCCTTCAGACCTCAGATTGGCCCCGGTGCCCCCTTCAGACCTCAGATTGGCCCCGGTGCCCCCTTCAGACCTCAGATTGGCCCCGGTGCCCCCTTCAGACCTCAGATTGGCCCCGGTGCCCCCTTCAGACCTCAGATTGGCCCCGGTGCCCCCTTCAGACCTCAGATTGGCCCCGGTGCCCCCTTCAGACCTCAGATTGGCCCCGGTGCCCCCTTCAGACCTCAGATTGGCCCCGGTGCCCCCTTCAGACCTCAGATTGGCCCCGGTGCCCCCTTCAGACCTCAGATTGGCCCCGGTGCCCCCTTCAGACCTCAGATTGGCCCCGGTGCCCCCTTCAGACCTCAGATTGGCCCCGGTGCCCCCTTCAGACCTCAGATTGGCCCCGGTGCCCCCTTCAGACCTCAGATTGGCCCCGGTGCCCCCTTCAGACCTCAGATTGGCCCCGGTGGCCCCCTTCAGACCTCAGATTGGCCCCGGTGCCCCCTTCAGACCTCAGATTGGCCCCGGTGCCCCCCTTCAGACCTCAGATTGGCCCCGGTGCCCCCTTCAGACCTCAGATTGGGCCCCGGTTGCCCCCTTCAGACCTCAGATTCGGCCCCGGTGCCCCCTTCAGACCTCAGATTGGCCCCCGGTGCCCCCTTCAGACCTCAGATTGGCCCCGGTGCCCCTTCCGACCTCAGATTGGCCCCGGTGCCCCCTTCAGACCTCAGGATTGGCCCCGGTGCCCCTTCAGACCTCAGATTGGCCCCGGGCCCCCTCAGACCCAATGCCCCGGCCCCTTCAGACCTCAGATTGGCCCCGGTGCCCCCTTCAGACCTCAGATTGGCCCCGGTCGCCCCTTCAGACCTCAGATTGGCCCCGGTTGCCCCCTTCAGACCTCAGATTGGCCCGGTGCCCCTTTCAGACCTCAGATTGGCCCCGGTGCCCCTTCAGACCTCAGATTGGCCCCGGTGCCCCCTTCAGACCTCAGATTGGCCCGCGGTGCCCCCTTCAGACCTCAGATTGGCCCCGGTGCCCCCTTCAGACCTCAGATCGGCCCACTGTGCCCCCCATCAGCCCACTGTGGCCCCTTCAGCCCACCATCTGAATAAAATAAAAAAAATCACTTACTTTTCCTGCTCTGCGGCTCCTCTCCGGTGTCCGGCGCTCCTTAGTCTCCCGTAGCTGCACTGTCACCTGACAGCGTGCAGCGTCAGGTCAGAGTGCGCGCACTACGTCCTGACGCTGTACGCGGTCAGGACAGTACAGCGCAACCCGGAAAAGAGGAGGAGCGCCGGACGGGTAAGTGATTTTTTAAATTTTATCTTCTCCATGTCCTCTGATACTAGGCTGCGCAGTAGCGCAGCCTAGTATCAGTGATGCGGTCGGGTCCAGGCGCAAATGGCGACAAGACTAAAAAGTCTTGTCGCCATTTACCGGTAATAAGCAAATGCCCACGGTTTGATAACCGTGCATTTCATTACCGTGGTATACCGTGGAACCGGTTACCGCTGCAACCCTAATCACACCATCTCCTCAGCCTTTCAAGAGAGTATATTTACCAGCAGAGAGCCAGAGTTTCGACTTTGGAGATAGTGGTGCAACTTTGGCGATCCTACTTGTTTAGGATGTATCTACTCTGAGTCAGACTGATAAGAAAGTGAGTCACAAAGAACTAACTTTATAAGATCTGGTTTTTAAAATATAGTCCATGGGTATAAGCGAAAGATAAAGTGAGGAACCTAATTGTCTACTAACAGTCCCTCTAACCATGTTGCTGATTTCATGATTATACTGACATTTCCAATATGCTAGCTTAGCTAACATTTCTGCATCTCCATGTGTTCATGTCATTTATTGAAGAGTCTGTCATCTAGATGGTTATTATTAACTGCTGAGCAGTAGTGAAATCCAGAAACTAAAGGGTGGAGGGGAGGAGAGGACGGAGATCGGTGTGAATGGAGGTGGACAGAAGTGAACAACCCATATGGCACCTAAAATACAACATACAGCTGTCTTACATTTTAGACTACTTTCTAAGCCTAAAACAGGAATAGAAAATGATGAATAGGACGGGCCTGCTGGCCCATCCCCGCCCACGCCACACCCGCTATTTTAGACCTGATGTGAGCGGGGAAAAGTCGCAGATAGCGGCACAACTAATCTAGCCTACTTAACATTAAAATAAGAAGCTGCTTGTTCGTTGTTCCCATGGGATAGCCTATTTTACATATTATGTGGAGATGTCCAGCACTGAGGACGTATTAGGAAAATGTTTTTCAATTGACTGACTTTAAAGAGGAGCTGTCACCTCTCCTGACATGTCCGTTACTTGCATTCCCCATGTAGTAACAATTCTGGAGCATCTGTTCTTATGAATCTGTGTTGTGCCATTCCTGGAAATAAATTGCGAGCAGTCTGCAGTAAAGGCACTGCTGGGTGTTAGTAGATGGTGTGTATGACTCTGTCTAATCAGTGCTGCCAGTGTCAGACTGTGCAGGGACACTCCCCCAACTGGTAACACCCATCTGCAAGCTCCTGACAATTCTTTCATAAGTTCTAGAATAGGGATAGCTGTAGGCTATCCAGGCATGTTGGGAGTTGTAGTTTTGCAACAGCTGGAGGGCCACAGGTTAGGCCTCCCTGTTCTAGTAGAAATAACAGAGGAATGGCACATCATAGTCATAAGAATGGCACATCAGAGTCATAAGAACAGATTCTCCAGAATTGTTATTAACCCCTTCGCGACCAGCGCCGTACATGTACGGTGCTGGGGCGATGCGGGCACATGGCGCCCGCTCGCGGGTGCGGCGGGCGTCATGGCCGGCAAGTCTCTGCTGTTTCTAACAGCAGAGACTTGCCGCTACTTACCGCCATCGGCGGCGTCTTCCGGGGTGACTAGATGCCGTGATCACACGTGATCACGGCATCTAGTTGCGTCTAAACCCGGAAGCGTTCGCTTCCGGGTGGTGTACAGACACCCCGTGTGGCCAATCGGGGTGTCTGTACACCATATGAAAACTGTAATCCTCGCTGGTGAGGATTACAGTTTTCAAAGTGCAATTCTTATTCTGGCCACTAGATGGCAGGCCAGGATAAGAAATGAGCAATTGATGGATTTCTGAGTCTATAAAACCCAGAATTGCTCATAAAGAAAAAAAAAAAAAGCCACAATTTATAAGCCCATATTTGAGCTTTCTAATAGTAAAAAAAAAAATTAAAAAAAATGTTAAAAAATATATAAAAAATAAAAAAGATGTAAAAGTTCAAATCACCCCCCTTTCCGTATAAGTAAAAAAGAAATACCTAAATAACAATAAATATACACATCATGGGTATCACCGTGACCGAAAACGCCCGTACTTTTAAAATATAAAAAAAAATTTCCAATACGGCGAATTGTGTGGCGGAAAAAAAGCGTCCAAATGGCGATTTGCCGTTTTTTGTCGCTTTTTTTTTCTTAAAAAAATTAAATAAAACGTGATCAAAAAGTCATACACACCCCAGAATGGTATCAATAAAAACTTCAGATCGTCCCGCAAAAAATGAGCCCCCATACAGCTCTGTACACATAAATACCAAAAAGTTATAGGGGTCAAGATTTGACAAGGAAAAAAAAAAAAAAGGGCAACTTTCTAATTATTTTATCACTATGAAAACGCAGGAAAAACTATACATATTAGGTATTGCCGGATTCGTACTGACCAGTAGAATGAAAGTAACGGATCAGTTTTAATGCACATCGAACGCTGTAAATAAGAAACCCGTAGAACTGTAGCGGAATAGCGTTTTCTTTGCAATTTCACCCGGTTTGGAATTTTTTTCCCGCTTCCCACTACACCGTATGCAATATTAAATGGTGGCGTTGGAAAGTACAACTTGTCCCGCAAAAAACAAGCCCTCATACAGCTATGTGAACAGAAAAATAAAAGAGTTATGGCTGTTTGAAGGCAGGGAGCGCAAAACGAAAATGCAGAACCGAAAAAAGCTCCGGGCGCGAAGGGGTTAAATGGGGGATGCAAGTAGTTACTACAACAGACGTGTCTTGAGAGGATACAGGTCCTCTTTAAACGTATTCAGTGCGAGAAATATTCTGTCTGTCGGAGGCATTTCCCTTCCTGAATGCTACTTCAATGACATGGACTCAGTATTATGATGATTTGTAATGCTGTGTGTTCCTGCCCAACCTCAACTGTAATCATTTGTACTGTACTTTAGGGTACAGCAGGGAGCCCTAGTTAGAGTTGAGGGATGGCGCAGAGGGGTCGCCGTTTTCAGGGCGAGTGCTCTACCACCTGAGTGGTAAAGTAGGAGCATTTCAGGGCTAGACACCTGGCTCGACGTTGGGAGACCCCCTGTTACTGATAATCTATAAGTGCATCTCAATAAATTAGAATATCATCAAAAAGGTTTTTTTTTTTTTTTCAGTAATTCAATTCAAACTGTGAAACATACATATTATATAGAGTCATTACAAACAGAGTGAATTTTTTCAAGTGTTTATTTCTGTTAATGTTGATGATTATGGCTTACAGCCAAGGAAAACCCAAGTCATTATCTCAGACAATTAGAATAATTAACCCAAAACACCTGCAAGGGCTTCCTAAGCCTTTAAAAAGGTCCTTTAGTCTGGTTCAGTAGGTGACACAATCATGGGGAAGACTGCTGCCTTGACAGATGTCCAGAAGGCTGTCATTGACACACTCCACAAGGAGGGTAAGCCACAAAAGGTTACTGCTAAAGAAGCTGGCTGTTCACAGAGTGCTGTATCAAAGCATATTAATAGAAAGTTGACTGGAAGGATAAAGGGTGGTAGAAAAAGGTGCACAAGCAACAGGAAGAACCACAGCCTTGATAGGATTGTTAAGAAAAGGTCTTTCCTAAATTTGGGGAAGATTCACAAGGAGTGGCCTGAAGCTGGAGTCAGTGCTTCAAGAGCCACCACACACAGACGTATCCAGGACATGGGCTACAAGTGTCGCATTCCGTGTGTCAAGCCACTCATGACCAGTAGACAACAAGGAAAAAAAAAAACTGGATTGTTGCTCAGTGGTGAAAGGTGTTGTTCTCAGATGAAAGTAAATTTTGCATTTCATTTGGAAATCAAGATTCCAGAGTCTGGAGTAAGAGTGGAGTGGCACTCAATCCAAGTTGCTTTAGGTCTAGTGTGAAGTTTCTACAATCAGTGATGGTTTGGGGAGCCATGTCATCTTCTGGTGTAGGTGCACTGTGTTTTATCAAGACCAAAGTCAGTGCAGCCGTCTACCAGGAAATTTTAGAGCACTTCATGCTTACCTTTGCCGTCAAGCTTTTTGGAGATGGAATTTTTATTTTCCAGCAGGACTTGGCACCTGTCCACGCTTCCAAAAGAACCAATACCTGGTTTAATAACCACAGTATCACTGTGCTTGATTGGCCAGCAAACTCACCTGACCTTAACCCCATAGAGAATCTATGGGGTATTGTCAAGAGGAAGATGAGAGACACCAGACCCAACAATGCAGACGTGCTGAAGGCTGCTATCAAAGCAACCTGGGCCTCCATAACACCTCTGCAGTGCCACAGGCTGATCACCTCCATGCCTCGCCGCCTTGATGCAGTCATTCATGCAAAAGGAGCCCTACCCAAGTATTGAGTGCATTTACTGTACATACTTTTCATTTGCCCAACATTTCTGTGTTTAAAAAAAAATTACAGTTGGTCTAATATATTCTAATTTTCTGAGATAATGACTTTTGGGTTTTTCTTGGCTGTAAGTCATAATCATCAACATTAACATAAATAAACACTTGAAAAAGTTCACTCTGTTTGTAATGACTCTTTATAATATATGTGTTTCACTTTTTGAATTGAATTACTGAAAAAAAAACTACTTTTTGATATTCTAATTTATTGAGATGCACTTGTACAAAGCGGTAAGACCGTTCCTTCTCTTAAATTACGCACTGGTTTACTTGCACTACTTGCTGTGATTTTTGTTTATTAATTATTTTGTTGGGCTATTTTTTAATTGAACAATTAAAAGTTAATTGTTATAGATAGGGACACTTTTCTGTTAATTGCCAATCATTTGTACTGACCTCATTATGAGTAGGAATCATTACACTTGAGGTCAGGCAGGAACACACGCATCTTGGTTTAATGATATGTGTTTTTAACTTTTTGGTATCTTATAAGTATATTAAAGGGTTTCTGTCACCAGTTTTTTCAGTATTAATCAGGCTGACATTAGAGATGTGCTAATGTCACCTGATTCCAAATATATATCTGTTTTATTTACTGGTGCCCCCATTTTTATATAAAATTAACTTGTATTTTATGCTAATAAGGCTCCTAGGTGCAAGGGGCGTTACCTCTGCTCCTAGAGGCTCTGTTGATTGACAGGACCAGGCAGAGAAGAAACACTCAATTGACCATAGATTTTAAGGACCTTCAATGATGTCATGACCATGTGATCAGTCACATGGTTTAGGAGGAGACAGGCTGTTTGTGTGTCCTAACCATGTGACTGATCACATGGTCATGACATCATTGAAGGTCCTTAAAATCTATGGTCAATTGAGTGTTTCTTCTCTGCCTGGTCCTGTCAATCAACAGAGCCTCTAGGAGCAGGGGTAACGCCCCTTGCACCTAGGAGCCTTATTAGCATAAAATAAAAGTTCATTTTATATAAAAATGGGGGCACCAGTAAATAAAACAGATATATATTTGGAATAAGGTGACATTAGCACATCTCTAATGTCAGCCTGATTCATACCGAAAAAACTGGTGACAGAAACCCTTTAAAGCTTAGCGATACCATTTTTGGCAGTGTTGCATTATGATCTATTTACTTTAAAGGAGACCACAACAAAAAAAAAAATCTGTATTTTTTGTACAAATTGGGGAAGTGGTGGAGCTACAGGTTTCCGGCTGTCCAGAAATGGCAACACTTCCGTGCTGATATTGTGGCTGCTGAAATGCAGAGAGGCAAAAATGGAAAATATTGCTGGTCATCAAGTCCTGTTTTTGTAAGCTCGGTCATTAAGGGGCTAAGAAATGTGTAATTTTCTTTTTTTCTTTAGGGGGAGAAGAAGACTAAAACAACAGTCCTCACTGCAGCTCTTCTTTTGTCTGGAATACCATCTGAGGTGATAAGTCGTTCCTTGGATACATATGGCAAGATGGTGGATGTTTTTACTGACCTCTGTGTTTACTTCTTTACCTTTATCTTCTGTCATGAAGTACTTGGATTTTTTGGTGCAGAAGACAAATGATTATTCTTTCCCAAAAGACTGTATTTCTGTCCAGAATGATTAATGCTTATATATTGATTTCTAATAAATTATCATCTGTAACAAAACTGAGTAATAAGCAAACCTACCTTGTTTGAAATTGTATTTTTGGCTGTTTTAAATATCACTTTGTATAGCAACTGGAAAGTAATATGAAATCCATGTATTCACTGGAATATCATATTCGGAAGAAGAATATATCAGTGCTTAAATTACAACAAAATGCTATGCATCAGTGTCGGTATGTACATATCTTTTGTAAAACTTTTATTATGAGGAGTAGGGTGAATATAGATTTTTATTCTGCTACTGCAAGTGCACTGAAGGTGGAGGTCACTGTGAGGTGTACAGTGCTTTCTGCTTAACAGCCCTTACCTTTGCTCTGAGTGACAGCTATAACATCCAGCCAGGAGACCCCCCCCCCACAGAGGTCACCTAGAATAGAGGGGAGTGGCTGTGAAGCAGTTTTTGGTGAGGCGCCAGAATGAAAGTTCATATTCACACTACTGATGATAAATTCTTCACAAAAGCTATGTTTGTCCTGCTCTTCCTGGCCCCTACATAGCGCTGTCAGCAGTTTAGTTTTTCTTTAATATGCAGCTGTGCCATATATTGCCTATATTTTTCAGATATTATTGATTGATTTTTAACTGACTGTACTCTAGAAATTCATTGTATTAAAGCTTTTCCTGTTAACTGATATTAGGTTGTGCGGTACCAGCCTTAATAATAAAAACAGTTATGTGCTCCAGTGATGTAAGCGTACAATAAGAGTGACCAGTTATGTATTCTATTGTCTTGTATGAATGTAGGTCTCATTATAGAAGCATAGACTTTGACATTAAAGAACATTTTAAAAAGAAACCTCTGTCAATTTTATTAACTTATGACCATGCAAATTTGTGTTACATGTGTTTTTTTAATGGCTGATCTAGAGATAGATAGATTTATAGATTAAACCCCCAAGCTCCTTCAGACCTCTATTCCTCCTCAGATCCTCCTCTCTTGCTCCGGATGGTGCTGACAATCACCGCACCCTGGTCTTCTTCCGGCCTAGCTCTGCAATGTGACCTGACATTGCACAGCTTCAGGTCATAGTGCATGCTATTGTGCACTACGCTCTGATGCTGTACAGTCAGGACACATGCAGTGTGTTGCCTGGAAGAATACCAGGGGATGGTGAGTAAAGCAAGAGCTGCACAACACTAGCTGCTCCCCTTGCCTCTTCATATGGATGACCACTTCCATAATATAAGTGGTTATTTGTAGTCGCTCCATAAGACATAAGACACTTTAATTCCCCCCCGGCCCCTGCTTTTGGACTGAAAATTATGGTATATATTAAAGGGGTTCTCCAGGAATTAAGAAAATGAAAATACTTAAATATTACTTTATAATATATTCTCAAATACCTTTCATTTATTTATTGTCTCATTTTGTCTGGGGAGCAATCATCAGGGGAAACAAAATGGCCGCTGTCCCAGTAGTTCACGCAAAACCTGTCCTGATCACAATGAGGACAAGTTACTTTACAACACTGAGGTAAAGAGCTGCCTCATCCTCCTCTCTTTTATATGTGTCAGGGATTATGATCCTGAATATAGATAAGAACTTTAGCTGAATCTCTGGGGAATTTAGTTTGAGGAGACATGAAGTGCAGAGAGGACAGAAAGGCTGTGGTAATGTGTTTCTGTGGTAATGGAGACTCCATACAAGAGCTGCTGCTTATTATCCACATCCCCACCTCTCTATACTCATGAACTCCTTTCCCACAGTGACTCACCTGTATTGACAAGCATAGGGGAGAGTAGGATGAGGCGTCTCTATAGCTCAGTGTTGTAAAGTAACTTGTTCTGTGTGATTAGGACATGTTTTGTGTGCACTAATAGGACAGCAGCCATTTTATTTCTTCTAATGATTGCTCCCTAGACAAAACAAGCCATTCGAAGTAATGAAAGGTATTTGTGAATATATTTATTATAAAATAATATTTTCCGTACGCCCCACAACGGCACTAAGCAGGAGGGAACCCCGCCTCCCAGGGACAGGAAACAACTAGGAGAATCAAATGGTTAAATAGCCTCCTCCTCTTACCTTCTCCAGTTGTTTCCTGTCCCTACGGGATGCTGGAGAATCAGCAGGAGTTCCCTCCTGTTTGTGGACGCCGCAGCCTTGTCTTCTGCCAAGGTTTCCTGGAGGGCTGCGGTAGGGAGAGGACCCAGGGGCTAAGAGATCTGTCCCTCCTCTCCTCCGGATTAAGCCCCGCGGGTTTTGCGGGCATCCCCGGGCTTCCTGCGCCTTCCGGTGGGTCGGCGCGGCAGGGCTGCCGGCCTTGCGTTCTCCGGGCCGGGTATCGCGAGATCCGGGTCACGTGACCTCGTATGTCGTCGCGGCGGATCACGTGACCAGGAAGTACAGCTTAAAAGCCGGCAATCGCAGCAGGGATGGCGGTGCAGTCGGCATGCAGCGTCCTAGGTCAGTCTGATCCTCTCTACCCGACATGTCTGTCCCTGAAAAATCTGCTGAAGCCCTGAAGGCCCTTAGCCCGGTAAGCCTCCTCCATTTTATGAGGATCCTTTTATTTCAACACTTGGTGGTCGTGTTTGCTTCTCCTCTTAGGTGTTGGGTTCCCCCTAAAAATTTTCTCCCTTCTTTTGGAGAGTCTAAACTTCTGGCGTTTACATGTCTTGCAGACCTGAGAAGTCAGCAAGGCGGGGGAACCCTCATCAAGGAAGAAATGTGCGATATGTAAGAAAGTGTTACCAGGCCATGTAAAGAAGCCCCTTTGTCAGAGGTGCACGGACAAGGTGCTTTCTAAGGAGACCCCTTCCCAGGTGGATTCCTTAAAGTCCATCATTAAGGAAGAAGTCAGCTCAGCAATCGATTCAAAGCTGTCTATGTTACCTGGACCGTCTGCTTCAAGATCCCTTCCGGACGCCCCAGGTCCAGAACTGGATTTAGACGAAGGAGAGGTCTCCTATGTTTCTGATTCTGACTCCTCTGATGATAATTCAGGGCGACCATTATGCTCTGTGGAGGATACAGACTCCCTTTTAAAAACCATCAGAGCCACAATGGAGATTGAGGAAGTGAAGGAACCTCACTCGATCCAGGACCAGATGTTTAGGGGTCTAGGAGACAGGAAGAAACAAGTTTTCCCCCTTCATGACAATATTAAAAAATTAATTCAAAATGAGTGGAGAGACCCTGAGAAAAGATCAGGTACCTCAAAAGTCTTCAAGAGGAAATACCCTTTTGAAGAATCTGAATCTGCGCTATGGGATAAAACCCCTAGAATTGACGCACCGGTGGCCAGAATTTCCAAGAAGTCGGCATTACCATTTGAGGATGTGGGCCTCTTAAGAGACGCGATGGATAAGAAGTGCGAATCGGTCCTAAAGAAGTCCTGGGAAACATGTGCCTCCATGCTGCGTCCGAGCATTGCCGCAACTTCCACTGCTAGGACCCTTTCTGTTTGGCTTAACCAGCTGGAAGAACATCTAGTCTCCGGTACCCCCAGAGAAGATATTGTATCCTCTCTTTCCGTTCTGAAGCAGGCGACGAATTTTCTATCAGATGCCTCGGCTGACCTGGTGAAACTTTCCGCTAGATCTGCGGCACTTTCCAACTGCGCCAGAAGATCCATATGGCTTAGGTCCTGGTCAGGGGACAATACATCTAAAACCCGTTTGTGTAGTATTCCATGTGAGGGAGACAGACTGTTTGGATCCACCTTAGATGATATACTGGATAAGGCCGCAGACAGAAAAAAGGGATTTCCTTCAGAATCAAGATTTGTTCAACAAAGGCGGTTTTTTCGTGGCCAAAGGAAGAACAAACAGGACCAGAAAAAGAAGGATGGTTCTACCTGGCAGCCCTCTAAAGGGAGAGGTAGAGGATTCCTATTTAACCCTGACAAGTCCAAGCAATCCTCCCAATGACGCCAGGTCCCCAGTGGGGGGAAGACTAAAGTATTTTCTTCCTGCCTGGGAACAAATTTCAGAATCTCCATGGATCCTAGACCTAATCAGCCGGGGTCTTCTTCTAGAATTTTCGTCTCCTCCCCCAGAAAGATTCCTATTAAACAGAAGACTCGTTCCAGAAAGGCAACAAGTTTTAGAGGCACAGATCCCGATTCTGCTAGAGAAAGAAGCTGTGATTCCGGTTCCCCTAGATCAGAAGGGATCAGGCTTCTATTCGCCCATCTTCCTCATAAAAAAGCCCAACGGCGCTTACAGGATGATTATAAATCTAAAGGGCCTCAATTGACATATACAGTACAAGAGGTTCAAAATGGAGACGATCAGGTCTACAATCAACTTATTGTACCAAGATTGCCAGATGGTATCTCTCGACCTAGCGGACGCGTATTATCACGTTCCCATTCATGTCACTCATCAGAAGTTCCTGCGATTTGCTGCACACTACCACGGTCAGACTCTCCATCTACAGTTTCAGGTTCTTCCATTTGGCCTGTCATCAGCTCCACGAGTCTTTACCAAGCTGATGGCAGAGATATCAGGATTCCTTCACCATCAAGGAATACTATTCATTCCATATTTGGACGATTACCTCATTGCAGCCAATACAGCAGAATCTGTTCTCCAAAGTCTGGAGACAGTGAAATCCACTCTTCTCTCCTTAGGGTGGCTGATAAATCTAGAGAAGTCGGATTTTTCTCCCAGTCACCGGAAGATATTTTTAGGAATCCTTCTGGACTCCCGGCGCAGGAGGTCTTTTCTTCCAGACCAGAAGATTCGGAACATAGTATCAAAATTCTCCCTGTTCCGGGCCCAACGGAGATCCTCTTTCAGGGGAATTATGGAGGTCCTGGGCCTAATGACTTCCACCATTCCTGCGGTAGAGTGGGCCCAGTTCCGCTCGAGAATCCTACAGGATTTTCTTCTGTCGACGTGGGACAGAAGCAGATTCTCTCTGGATCACAAGGTTACAGTTCCCCAACGAGTGAGGAGTTCTCTCAGCTGGTGGATAGTTCCGAACAACCTGAACAGGGGTCTTCCTTGGAGGGCCCGAGACCAGGTCATCGTTACCACGGACGCAAGCGGGTCAGGCTGGGGAGCCCATTGTCAGGGTCAGCTATCTCAGGGAGATTGGAGTCCGGAACAGCTGACTTTATCTTCAAATGCCAAGGATCTGCTGGCTGTATATTTTGCCCTAAGAGCATTCTTTCCTCAGGTCCAGGGAAGGAATGTGAAGATTCTGTCGGACAACAGTACAACAGTGGCTTATCTGAACAAGCAGGGCGGTACAAGAAGCAGGTATCTTTGCAGAATAGCCTATTCACTTTTTTCCTGGGCTCAGGAATTTATCTCCTCCTTGTCAGCTGTGCATGTGAAAGGAGAAGAGAACACTCTGGCAGATTTTCTGAGCAGAAAGACTCTCAGGCCAGGAGAGTGGAGTCTTTCCAGGAATATTTTTTATCAGATCTGCAGCAGATGGGGTTCCCCTGTAATGGACTTGTTTGCCTCAAGGGCGAATACGCAATTGAGCAGATTTTTCTCCCTTTCTTTCAGGGACAACCCAGAGCGAGTGGATGCCTTCTCGGGTCCTTGGCCAAGGGGCCTCTTATACGCCTTCCCTCCTATAACCCTGATCCCCAGGGTACTGACGAAACTACTGGAAGAAGGGGGCCAATTGATCTTAATCACTCCCTTTTGGCCAAAGAGGACGTGGTTTCCCCTGCTCCTGCTCCTCTCGAAGGGAGACTTCTGGCATCTTCCTCAAGACCTCAACCTTCTTCAGCAGGGCCCGGCCCTTCATCCAGGCCTTCCTCAATTAAGATTGACAGCCTGGAGATTGAGCGTAACATCTTAAAATCTAGAGGTCTCTCGGACATGGTCATCGAGACTCTGTTGCATAGCAGGAAGCCGATTACCTCCAGAATTTATCTGAGATCCTGGCACGCCTTTCTTCGTTTTGCAGGAGATGCTTTCTGCCCCGAAGGTCCGCTGGACGTAAGATTAATTCTGGACTTTCTTCAGAAGGGTTTGGAGGATGGTTTGAGGGTTAGCACCCTTAAGGTCCAGGTGGCAGCCTTAAGTGCATTTCTGGATGTTAAGTTAGCTGATTTCAGTCTGATAAAGCGTTTCTTTAAGGGAGCAAGTCGTTTATATCCTTCGGTTAGATCAAGAGTCCCTCCTTGGGATTTAAATCTTGTGTTATCTGTTCTGATGGAACCTCCCTTTGAGCCTTTGTCTGAGATTCCCCTCAAACTTTTGTCCTTCAAGACAGCATTTTTGATTGCCATAACTTCGGCCAAGAGAGTGGGGGAAATCCAGGCCTTCTCCTGTAAGGCCCCGTATTTGACCATTTTGGATGATAGAATTGTGCTTAGACATGAACCATCTTTTCTGCCAAAAGTCTTCTCTAAATTTCACTATCAGAGAGATGTCTCATTACCTAACTTTTGTCCGCAGGCTAAATCAAGCAAGGAATGTTTGTTCCACCACCTAGACGTTAGAAGATGCGTCCTGGCCTACCTGTTGGCCACGGAGGGTTTTAGAAAATCGGACCGTCTTCTGATTCAGTTTGCGGGGCAAAATAAAGGCCAGTGTGCTTCCAAGACGTCCATTTCTCGCTGGATCAAACTCACCATTTCCATGGCTTATCAGGAGAAAGGCCTTGCTCCGCCCCTCGTGATCAAGGCACATTCCACTCGTGCCATGTCTACCTCCTGGGCAGAGGGAGCTTCTGCTTCCATTGCTCAAATTTGCCAGGCTGCCACCTGGTCCAGCCCATCCACTTTTTTCAAGCATTATAAGTTGGATGTGCTATATAATAGCGATTTGTCTTTTGGTAGAAGAGTATTGTCTGCCGTAGTCCCCCCCTAATATTGTTGTGATTCCTTTGTTAATCCTCCTGCTTAGTGCCGTTGTGGGGCGTACGGAAAAGATGATAATTACTTACCGGTAATTGGATTTTCCGTTTAGACCCACAACGGCACTGGGTTTTTCCCACCCCTTTATATAATTTGGTGTATTGTTATATGTATACATACCCTTTGGTAAATATAATAAATATACCATGTTTTTGCATTATTTTCTCTGTCCTTGGATACTTACTGGAGAAGGTAAGAGGAGGAGGCTATTTAACCATTTGATTCTCCTAGTTGTTTCCTGTCCCTGGGAGGCGGGGTTCCCTCCTGCTTAGTGCCGTTGTGGGTCTAAACGGAAAATCCAATTACCGGTAAGTAATTATCATCTTTACTGTATTTTTCGCTTTATAAGACGCACCCCAGATTTTAGAGTAGGAAAATAATAAAAAAAAATATTTGTCATCAGACCTCATATCAGACCGCCCATAAATTTCAGGACATCACATCAGACCCCCATATCAGCCCCCATATCAGCCCACTGTGCCCCCATCAGACCTCAGATCAGCCCACTGTGCCCCCATCAGACCTCAGATCAGCCCACTGTGCTCCCATATTAGCCCACTGTGCCCCCATCAGACCTCATATCAGCCCACTCTGCCCCCATCAGACCTCAGATCAGCCCCCATATCAGCCCACTCTGCCCCCATCAGACCTCAGATCAGCCCACTGTGCCCCCATCAAACCTCCGATCAGCCCACTGTGCCCCCATCAGACCTCCGATCAGCCCACTGTGCCCCCATCAGACCTCAGATCAGCCCATAAGGATAAAATAAAAAACTCGCCTCTCCTGCACCGCGGCCTGCTCCGGGTCCGGCCTGCTCCGGGTCTTCTCTTGCCAGCGCTGCACTGTCACCTGACTGCGTGCAGCGTCCGGTCATAGTGCGCGCACTACGTCCTGAAACTGTATGCGGTCAGGACAGTGCAGCGCCGGCAAGAGAAGAGCTCTGGACCAGGAGCGGAGCTGCAGCGCAGGAGGGTGAGTATGTTACCCCGCTCCCAGCACATATTACATACTAGTGAGCGCTTCAATAATGGAAGCGCTCACTAGTATTCGCTTTATAAGACGCACAGCAATTTCCCCCCTACTTTTGGGGGGGGAAGTGCGTCTTATAAAGCGAAAAATACGGTAAGTATTTTCATTTTTTATTTCCTGGAGAACCCCTTTAATACATTTTTTTGCAGTAAATCCATATACTTTACTTCCTGCATTGGCACATTTACATCCTTCCTATCTGATTTTCATAGCATAACAAACTGTCCCTGGCCGACAGTAGTAAGCACAGCATGGCAATATAGATGAAGAGAGAAGATCACATGACCCCAGGTGGGGTTCCAGCCAGCACACTTATCTTTAATGCCTGACTGCAATCCTCATCCGATCAGGAGGGAGGATATAGGCATGTGTAATAGACACTATGATCCTAAACAAGGAAATTATGTAATTCTGAGCTTGGATATTAGAAATGAGCGAATTGAAGTTGATGAAGTGCAATTCGATCTGAATTTCAGAAAAAAATTGATTCGTCCCAAAATTGAATTTCCTTGTGATTGTGTTAATTAATCATATTTTTTCTAAAATGGCTTCTGCACGTGTCAGAAAGAGGATGTAAGAAGCCCGGGAATGAGGGATCACCCATAATGCCGTGCAGCTAGCCAATCAGCAGATAGCCAGCCCCTGTGATGTCACAGCCTTATAAAAAGTCTCCTCCGGCCCGGTCTCTGCCATTTTCCAGTGAATTTAGTGCAGGGAGAGACGTGACAGGCACTAGGGACAGTGTTTAGGAAAGCCTTTATTCACCAAAAATTACTATTGGGCAGTTCAGCAACAGATTTTTCATAGTGTAGGGATATAATGAGGAGGCATTATCCACACTAGGGAGAGAGAAGGGCCAATAGAAGAGTGCAAAGCCTGGCTAATAGGAGCTATTCTATTACACTTTGCTGCACTAATTGAGGTTAAAACGTGTTCTAATACTACTGATTTTATGTTGTTTGAGTTCTTTAACATCATTAATTCCAGTAATCCTTGATTCTGTTATTGGGGTGAAACTGCGGTCTGATACTACAGAATTTGGGGGGGGGGGTCACATTCTTTTATATATCATTCAATCCGTTAATCCTTGATTGTGTAATTGGGGTGAAATTGCGGCTTGATACTATAGATTTTAGGGTACTCACATTTTATGATACATAAGTATATCTATTAATCCCTAATTGTATAATTGGGGTGAAATTGTGGTCTGACACTACAAGTTTTGGGGTGTTTATTTTTTAAGTACATCCGTTCATCATTGGTTCTGGGGTGAAATTGCAGCCTGATGCACATTTTAGGGTGCTTAAGTTCTATTATCTAATATATAAAGCTGAGTGTATGTATGTGTGTATGTCCGCTAAATCACGAAATTTGGCACACAGGTATATCAGGTGTCCGGGAAGGTTTTAGGTCTCGGCTCTCCAGGAGGTACGGTTCCTGAGATATTCCCAAAAATTGCATTAGCCAATAGAAGCCTATATATATATATATATATATACAGTAATTACAAATACAGACTACATTTATATAGCACATATACATACATATACATGTATACTTACATATCTACATACATGTATACTTACATATCTACATTCATATACACGTATACTTACATATCTACATACAGTACAGACCAAAAGTTTAGACACACCTTCTCATTCAAAGACTTTTCTGTATTTTCATGACTATGAAAATTGTAGATTCACACTGAAGGCAACAAAACTATTATTTAACACATGTGGAATTATATACTTAACAACAAAAAGTGTGAAACAACTGAAAATATGTCTTATATTTTAGGTTCTTCAAAGTAGCCACCTTTTCCTTTGATTACTGCTTTGCATACTCTTGGCATTCTCTTGATGAGCTTCAAGAGGTAGTCACCTGAAATGGTATTCCAACAGTCTTGGAGGAGTTCCCAGAGATGCTTAGCACTTGATGGCCCTTTTGCCTTCACTCTATGGTCCAGCTCACCCCAAACCATCTCGATTGGGTTCAGGTCTGGTGACTGTGGAGGCCAGGTCATCTGGCATAGCACCCCATCACTCTCCTTCTTGGTCAAATAGCCCTTACACAGCCTGGAGGTGTGTTTGGGTTCATTGTTTAATGAAGGTCCAACTAAACGCAAACTGTATGGAATAGCATGCCGCTGCAAGATGCTGTGGTAGCCATGCTGGTTCAGTATGCCTTCAATTTTGAATAAATCCCCAACAGTGTCACCAGCAAAGCACCCCCACACCATCACACCTCATTCTCCATGCTTCACGGTGGGAACTAGACATGTAGAGTCCATCCAATCTAGGCGAAACGTGCGTTGGAGTTGGAGACACACTGGTCGGTATTTTTATTTATGCACAACCTGTTATGATGTTTGATCTATTGGATATTATACTGTGTTTTGGCCATTATTTTGTGAGAGAGTCCCTGTGGTCATTTATTTATTGCACTGAAGCACCTTTCAATGATATCCCCATAGGATCACTCTAGCAAGACGGGACCTATTAGTTTAATCCTTAGGAGACGTACAATATAACGGTCTTTGACTCTATGTTTTACTAATTCAGTGTGTCCTTCCCGTTGTTGTATACACCTACCACTGCTGGTACTTTTTCATGTATTTTATGCATATCCCTATTGTTGTATATGGGATTTTTTACTGTCTGATCTAATCTATCTAATAAACTTGTACTTTATTTGAGTTTCTGGTGTTTGTATAGAGATTTTTGTTTTTTGGGGTGGCATATTAGACCAAACACCAATACTATATGTGGGGATCAGAAGAAGGGCAAAATAAACAGTGACATCAACACAAACTTACTTCTGACACCCTGATCACTCGGTCATGAGGACACTTCTTGTATCAGCGTGTAACAGAACAACGCATGTACTGGCTGCTGATTTTTTTTTAAGCATCATAGTTGCACTGTATGCTGTACAACTGCACATTTTTTTTCCTAAAAAATGTTGCAAATTTTTTTAAAATTTTGCAGCGTCATGGTCAGCATATATTTTTGCTGCAGGCTGTGTCCAATTGACTCGCAAAGTTTCCTCATTTAATAATAAGTGTACTAAACCTGATGAGGCTTTTTGCTGTGTCACAGCATATATTTTTGCTGTACACAATGACCAATTGGATTTTTTTTTAATTGTTGCAAAGTGTTGCAGGTTCCTCATTTAATAATAAGAGTACCAAAACTGTGACTCTTCATTGGTTAAATAGCCTTCAAAATAAAATGGTACTCTACAGATTGGCAATGGGGGAGGTAATGGGGAAATGAAAGATCTGTGTGATGTCGGTGATAAAGTGGGTGGCTATATTAGTGCAAACAGCAACAACTCAGATGGCATCAGCCATCCTGTCAGTAGCAGCAACATGTCACAGTTCTTCCTCGCTTCCTATAAGCAACAGAATATTATCGTGAAGGAAGATGACATTGTGGACTTGATGGCTTACTCATCATCTCAAATCACAACAGAATGATGTTGATGTTTCCTCTGAGTCTAACCACTCCACCTCCCACAACTGATGATCCTGTGTACAACACAACAGATAAGCTGCTAATGTGCTTGAAGCAGCAAACTTCCCTCTGGAAGTTAACAAATAACAATAATAATAAAAAACAGCAACATCAATCCGATATCAACAGACCCACTACCAACCTAACTACCCATCATACTATCAAGGGACGCAACCCCAAACCATCTTCAAAATACCAGTTTGGTGCACAAAAAAGCAAATCTTTCTCTAATACAAATCTTAATAAAATCAATACTTCACCTAAAATTCATGTGTCAACCAACGTAGCTGAGACCATGCCAGCTTCCAAATCTCTCACCATTCCCGATCCACATACAATAACCAAACCTATCACCTCTTCCTCCCTTCCAATTCCATCCATCACTACCCCACTGGCTGTATCCACCATCACAACTACTAAATCATCCGACCCAAATCCATGCCCCAGCATGTATACCCCTGCGATTCCAGCCACTCCTACCTCTCTTCTTAGTCTTACTCCACATAAGGATCATAAGACTACTAGTATTAATGATCTCCCCACAGATCAATTTTTGGAAAAGTTTCGCTCCTTGCGGGACAAATACCTACTGTCCAAAAACAAGATAATGGAGAAATCATATACCACACCTCTACAATGTCCCAAGATAGAGACCCCCCATGAAACATCTACACTCATTTCCTTTGAGGACATTAGTCTGTACCCCACCCAGACTCCACATACTGATATTCCTTCCAGTCTCACCACTGGAAGGAATATCACCACTGTCATAGACAACACCAACACCGAAAGTAAAGGCATAGTACCTTTTTTATGCCATATCAAACCATTACAACCGCCCCCCTACAGATACAACCCTCATCCACACACGGCACACAGATCGCACAATTCTTCAAACCCACCCCAGGGAAAAGAAAATCCGTTATAGGGGAAAGAGAGGAGGGACTCAAAAAAGGAAAAACCACCACACCAAAAACCCCGCCACCGAACAACTTGTGCCCATAGACACCCCCAATAATAGTCAACCCACAGTCAAAATATTTAATCTCTTAAAACATAAATCGACAGCCTTCGAAACTAGTCTGCTTCAAAAAGGACTATCTTTCTGCACAATCAATAACGTCAATCCATTTGAACTGTTTATAGACATCCAACAATATAGAAGAAAATTGACAATTAAACGGCACTTTGAAATAGAAAAAACACGTAGCGTAAAAACCACAACACTAAAAGGAGCATCATTAATAAATAATGACAACATAGGAGACCAAGGAACCGAGCTTATCACCTCCCTCTATAAACATCAAGATGTGAGGCCTAAATCAAATTTTTTTCCAACACAAAGTGAAGGCTATATAATTCCCACTTTTTGACCTTTTTTTGATCTAGTACCCTCTTTTTTGATCTAGTATCATCTGAATGTAAAAAAACCACCAGCAGAACCAACCCCAACAAACATCTAAAAAACTTAAGTAGAAATGAACAAAGAGCATTGAGGAGCCTAAAAAATAATGAAAATATAATTATCCGACCAGCGGATAAGGGTGGGGGAATTGTTATTCTCGACTATCGGGATCATGAACAAGAAGCCATGAAAATCCTGAATGATGAATGCTATTATCAGAAAATAACAGGTAACCCATTCCCAGAACTAACCAAACAACTGAACCTTATGATTAAAAATGCCTTTGATGAACAACTTATAAATAAAAAAGAGAAAAAAATTCTGATACCAAAAACCCCAAACACACCGTATTTTTATTTTCTACCCAAGATCCATAAAAATGCTGAAAAACCACCAGGCCGACCGATTATATCTAACACAAAATGTGCAACTAGTAATTTATCTCATTTTCTTGATTTATACCTACAACCCCATGTCAAAAAACTCCCAAGCTATTTACACGACTCATGGCAATTAATCAGTGAACTACAGACAATAACCTGGCAACCTACCTTCGCTCTTCTTACATTAGATGTTACTGCTCTATACACTAATATTCAACATGACCTAGGCACCAGTTGTGTTCGAGATTCACTTCTTCGAGATCCTACCCTGAATCCTACACAAATCAATTTCCTAATCAGAGGGCTAAACTTTATTTTGAAAAATATTTTTTTCATCTACAATAATACCACATACCATCAGCGGATTAGTACCGCGATGGGTACGAAAGTAGCACCGGCCTTCGCTAATATCTTTATGAGCGAATTTGAGGACCTCTATATTTGGAATAGCCCTATCTTTAGAAATCAAATCATCTATTATAAAAGATATATAGATGATCTGTTCGTAATTTGGAAAGGTGATGACAAAACAGCTATGGATTTTTGTCAGTCCCTAAATACATCTTGGGACATTTCTTTTACCCCAAACTACAATAAAAAAAGTATAGAGTTTCTTGATATCATCGTTACTATCCAAAACAACCAAATTATTACAAAAACATATTTCAAACCGGTTGACACCAACAGCTATATCCACTATACCAGCTTTCACCATAAAAAATGGCTTAATAACATCCCCTACAGTCAATACCATCCTATAAGACGTAATTGCACTAATAAAGATGATTACAGAACACAAGCTAAAATATTAAATAAAAGGTTCAAAGAAAAAAACTACCCAAAAAAGCTTATCTCAGATGCTTATCAAAAATGTGCACAGATCACTCAAGACGAATGTCTGCAACCTAGCAATATCAAAGAAACTACTTCTGATCACATTAACCTTATCACCCAATATAGCACAGCAAACAACCAGGTTAGAAATATCCTTTCAAAATACTGGTACATACTCCTTCAAGACCCATACCTTGCCAAATACTTAGAAAAGAAAAGACGGGGAAAAGAGTATATATTCCAAATATTTTATTAATGTACCAATTAAAAACACAAGTAAAATGTAATTAGTAAACACAAATCTATTGGAGGTAGCAAGGCCACACATCAAGGTATAAATAATCAAAACGGGGCAGCAAAGAAGGGATTGTACGAATAGTAATCACAGACTCATGGATGTATCACCCCACTAATTAACAAGTCTGAGTTCCAAGATTGTAAACACATACATATATATATAGAGGTGAAGGGACAATAACTAACCACAGTGCTATCAAATGAGTATAAGAGTATCAACCTCATAGAATATTAGAAAGACTGATACCATCATACCTTCTCTGTTGACCCGTGCCCCGACGCGCGTTTTGCTTACAGCTTCATCAGGAGGTAGATATTATGTGCCCACAGGACCCTATTTATACCCATCTAGTAATTAGATTCATTGCACGTGTGCCTCATCCCTACGTAGCAGTTTCCCCTGATTAGGTTGTACGCCCCGGAAGTAATCCACCGGAAGCAGTGTATCCATAGTACGTAACTTACGGACCTCTATATAAATAATTTGTACACTATTATAATAGCACCTGGAAACACCAATGTAATTCGCCAGTCTCAACAGAGAGCGTAAACTCCGCAAATGCCAAAAATACGCCCACTGCTGAGAACCGGAAGTGGCGTATCGGGACCGGCTAAAGCGCTCCACGCTGGAACGCATGTGCTGTTTGGAACACAAATAGGCCCCCCGTATGTCTGCTCCGACTTAATGGCTGCAACAAACAAGAAAACATCATAATAAATATTAAATAAGAAGTATAAAATAAATAAATACATTATATAGACCGCTAACGTAGTAGGCAAAGATGTATAATAGGCAAAGATGTATACTAGGCAAAGATGCAAAGATGTATAAGATTACTTAAAAAATTAGCAAAATATATAATATGTGCAGTGAAAAACAAGAAAAACCATTAAACATGATTCACATAAAAAATACCAAACCTCACATACACAATAAATAAATAAATTATGAAAAAGTCCCAATTTATTACACAGTGCAATGTCATCCAAAACATATCACAGTGAAAATTCTAAGTGATGACAAAATCCTTAAGTGATGTCACCAAGTTCAATAATGCATGAGATAACCAGTGGCGATAATCTAAGAGTCTTCATTGCAGCCATATGTTCCACCGCCAAACGCAGACATCCATATCCAACCAGCAGAACTAAAGAGTAGAGAGAAGAAAACACACAAATTATAATCTACAATACTGGTAACATACGGGTACCTAGGGCCATGGGGCAACCTCAACATAACCTAAAATCACTTAAAATCAACCATAAAAATACCCATTGTTAACCAAAAGTTTGGACACACCTTCTCATTCAAAGAGTTTTCTGTATTTTCATGACTATGAAAATTGTAGATTCACACTGAAGGCATCAAAACTATGAATTAACACGTGGAATTATATACTTAAAGGGGTTGTCCGAGTTATTTTTTTGTTCTTTATATGTTTCTAACTTGTCAGTTATAACAACTTTCCCATATACTTTGTGTTTCTAAAGCTGCTGGTCTCTCAGAGTTGACTGAGGGTCACATGACCTGTGATGTCACCTTATCTCTCTGCTCTGTGATGTTTCGTTCACAATCCTCAGAGTTCAGATAACAGTCTGTACACGAGACGTCACTGGCCACGCCCCCTTTCTTTGCCGGCTGCTATCTGCTCTCTCCCTGGTTTCCTTCAGATAAAACATTAACCCCTTCAGCCAGAACACACTGAGGGCTCAAGGCTTTACAACAAGCAGTAGCTGCAGCAGTGAGAGGAGACAAATGCTAGGCACAAGAGCTGTAGATGAATTGTATTGTACAAGAACAGGTAGGGAGAAATTCCTGTATGTATTAGCAGTGTCATTGTACAGCTGGGACTTGTAGTCCTACACATACAACATGCTGCTGAGTATTCCAGCAGGCAGACATGTCACTCAGCACTTGTATTCATTCCCTTTGCAGAGAGGGGGGGAGAAGGGGGAGGGGCTGAGATTGTTGTTATTGCATGTAAACAAAGACCAGAAGAGAACCAGGGAAATGAGGAAATATGGATTTTTTTTGCCTAAAACTTGCTTAACTTAGTTATATATTGCTGCCCATCAGATTTACAGTGCTATATATTTTTTGTCATAACTCGGACAACCCCTTTAACAAAAAAGTGTGAAACAACTGAAAATATGTCTTATATTCTAGGTTCTTCAAAGTAGCCACCTTTTGCTTTGATTACTGCTTTGCACACTCTTGGCATTCTCTTGATGAGCTTCAAGAGGTAGTCACCTGAAATGGTATTCCAACAGTCTTGAAGGAGTTCCCAGAGATGCTTAGCACTTGTTGGCCCTTTTGCCTTCACTCTGCGGTCCAGCTCACCCCAAACCATCTCAATTAGGTTCAGGTCTGGTGACTATGGAGGCCAGGTCATCTGGCATAGCACCTCATCACTCTCCTTCTTGGTCAAATAGCCCTTACACAGCCTGGAGGTGTGTTTGGGGTCATTGTCCTGTTGATAAATAAATGATGGTCCAACTAAACGCAAACCGGATGGAATAGCATGCCGCTGCAAGATGCTGTGGTAGCCATGCTGGTTCAGTATGCCTTCAATTTTGAATAAATCCCCAACAGTGTCACCAGCAAAGCACCCCCACACCATCACACCTCCTCCTCCATGCTTCACGGTGGGAACCAGGCATGCAGAGTCCATCCGTTCTCCTTTTCTGCGTCGCACAAAGACACGGTGGTTGGAACCAAAGATCTCAAATTTGGTTCATCAGATCAAAGCACAGATTTCTACTGGTCTAATGTCCATTCCTTGTGTTCTTTAGCCCAAACAAGTCTCTTCGGCTTGTTGCCTGTCCTTAGCAGTGGTTTCCTAGCAGCTACCATGAAGGCCTGCTGCACACAGTCTCCTCTTAACAGTTGTTGTAGAGATGTGTCTGCTGCTAGAACTCTGTGTGGCATTGACCTGGTCTCTAATCTGAGCTGCTGTTAACCTGCGATTTCTGAGGCTGGTGACTCGTATGAACTTATCCTCCGCAGCAGAGGTGACTCTTGGTCTTCCTTTCCTGGGGCGGTCCTCATGTGAGCCAGTTTCTTTGTAGCGCTTGATGGTTTTTGCGACTGCACTTGGGGACGCTTTCAAAGTTTTCCCAATTTTTTAGACTGACTGACCTTCGTTTCTTAAAGTAATGATGGCCACTCGTTTTTCTTTACTTAGCTGCTTTTTTCTTGCCATAATACAAATTCTAACAGTCTATTCAGTAGGTGTCACAGGAGGCCGGCGTCGTGCTCCCTCCGCACGGCGTCGCCGGACCTCTCCGCCCCCTTATAGACGAGCATTAGGGAATTGAAGTGCTGGTCTGGTCAGCCAGCACTTCATCAGTTAATTTTCTGTTTGGTTTTAGCCTTGTGGTGCTGATCACACCACATGGCTACTTTGCATTTTGTTTTGACAGCTGGCAACTGCCTTACTCATTGCCTGTGATTAGTTCTCCCTTTGATCAGTGCTTGCGTGACCTTTGTTCTATTGGATTTGTGATATTTTGGACTTGAACTCGGATTTGGACTTTTGACTACTCTTCTCTTGACCCCTGGTATTTGACGCTATCTCCTGTTGTGACCCGGCTTGTTTACCATTCTATATTGTGTTTGTTTTGTCCGTGTTTGTCTCTCCCTGTGTTTCCCTTCCCTGCCCTGTGCACTTACGCAGAATAGGGACCGCCGCCAAGTTATGGTGTAGCCGCCTAGGGCTTCTACTGTAAGTAGGAAGGGAAAGAGGTGGGGTTCAGGACAGGGCACACTATCCCTTGTGTCCCCTGTCGTGACAGACTCACAGGCCACCATATCACATGGAGCAGTTGCGAGCTCTCACAGACCAGGTTCAGGGAATGGCTCAGATGATCCAGGACCTGGCCGAGAGGCTCCAACATCAGGAGCAGCTACAAACTACACCTGTAGCGGCTCCCTCCTCATCTAATCCCATTGTTGAACCCCATGTTAAGTTGCCGGATCGGTTTTTGGGGAACCGGAAAACCTTCTGTTCTTTTAAGGAAAGCGTCAAGCTGTACTTTCGGTTACGCCCTCACTCTTTGGGTTCCGAGCAGCAGCGGTTAGGAATAATTATTTCCTTGCTGCAAGGTGATCCGCAGGAGTGGGCCTTTTTGTTACCCCCTGAATCCCCAAGCTTGCAGACTGTGGAAGCGTTTTTTCAGGCCTTAGGCCTGTTATATGAGGAGCCTGACTTAGCTGCGGTAGCCGAGACTCAGCTCAGGGACATTCGGCAGGGTAACCGTCCAGTAGAGGATTATTGTGCAGAATTCAGAAAGTGGTGCGTCTCCACTGGGTGGAATGACCCAGCTTTAAGAAGCCAGTTTAGGGTGTGGCTGTCTGACTATCTTAAGGATTTACTAGTCAGTTATCCTACTCCTGACACCTTAGAGGCGACTATGACGTTAGTTATTAAACTGGATCGGTAATAGGGAGTTACTAGCAATCAAGTGGGCATTTGAGGAATGGTGTCATTTTTTAGAAGGGGCATTACACCGCATTACGGTCCTCATGGATCATAAAAACTTAATGTTTCTGGAATCTGCTAAACGATTGAATCCTAGACAGGCGAGGTGGGCTTTGTTCTTTACTCGTTTTGATTTTTGTGTTACCTTCAGACCTGGAAGCAAGAACGTTAAGGCCGACACCTTATCTCGAAGCTTTCAGGCATATCAGCCTCCTGACGTTCCTCCTGAGCCCATCCTGCCAGCTGACATCATCGTGGCCGCTACCTCGTCTGATCTCGCTTCTGAAATCTCGGCAGGACAACATCTTGCTCCCACTGGTACCCCCAATGACAAATTATTTGTGCCGGTTCATTTGCGGTTGCGACTGCTGGGTGAGTGCCATAACTCTGTATGTGGACATCCTGGTATCAATGCCACTAAGGAGTTGGTCTCTAGGCAGTATTGGTGGCCGTTAATCTCCAGAGATGTTCAGGCTTTTGTAACTGCGTGTAACACTTGTGCCAGGTCCAAGAATTCCAAGACACGGCCTATGGGTGAGCTACATCCATTACCCATACCTAGTAGACCATGGTCACATCTGTCCATGGACTTCATCACAGATTTGCCTTGCTCTGAGGGTAAAACCGTGATTTTTGTGGTGGTTGACAGATTCAGCAAAATGTCTCATTTTATTCCTTTGTGTAAATGACCCTCTGCTAAGGTCCTGGCTTCTGTATTTGTGGATCATATTGTTAAACTGCATGGTATTCCTGAGAATATTGTATCCGACAGGGGGCTGCAGTTTGTGTCCAAGTTCTGGAGGGCCTTCTGCCATAAGATTGGTGTTTCTTTGTCCTTTTCGTCGGCCTTTCATCCGGAGACCAATGGTCAGACTGAGTGTCTTAACCAATCTGTGGAGCAATTTCTCAGGTGCTATGTGGCAGATAACCAGCATGTGTGGGCCAGATTCCTGTCTCTGGCCGAGTTTGCTATTAATAACCGTGTGAATTCATCCTCTGGGGTATCGCCGTTATTCTGTAATATGGGTTTTCATCCGCGCTTTGGTTCTTTTTCTTCATCTTCTTCGGTGGTCCCAGAGGCCAATGCCTTCTCTCAGGAACTGTGCACAGTTTGGGCACAGGTTCAGTCGAACCTGGAAAAAGCCCAAGGGATTCAAAAGACTAAGGCTGATAAGAGACGTTCTAAGGGTGTGGATTTTAAGGTAGGGGACAAGGTATGGTTATCTACTAAAAATCTACACATGAAGGTACCTTCGTATAAGTTTGCGCCTCGCTTCATTGGGCCATATAAAATCACCAAGGTGATTAATTCTGTGTCTTTTAAGTTGTGTCTACCTGACTCCCTTCGTATTCATAATGTCTTTCATAAGTCATTACTTAAGCGTTATGTTGCTCCTATCGGTCCTGGGGAACAGCCTCCGCCTCCAGTTGAGGTGGCCGGACAAACGGAGCACGAAGTGGCTAGGATCGTTGTCGTAAGGAAGGTCCGGAACTCCTTCCAGTATCTCGTGCATTGGAAGGGGTTTGGGCCAGAGGACAGATCTTGGGTACCGTTGACCAGGATGCATGCAGACTCGCTCATCAGGGAATTTCATCTGCAGCATCCTGAGAAACCGGCTCCCTCTGGTAAGGGTACAGTGGCCCCTCGTGAAGAGGGGGGTACTGTCACGGGAGGCCGGAGTCGCGCTTCCTCCGCACGGCGTCGCAGGACCTGTCCGCCCCCTTAGAGACGAGCATTAGGGAATTGAAGTGCTGGTCTGGTCAGCCAGCACTTCATCAGTTAATTCTCTGTTTGGGTTTAGCCATGTGGTGCTGATCACACCACATGGCTACTTTGCATTTTGTTTTCTTTCTGCAGGCAGCGTATTTCTATGAAACACGAGAAAAGGCGCACCATAGGGTAATAACGTAACAGTACAATAACGTAACTTCACAAATGAAGGCTCACCTTGTGAGGTTGTGCTTCAAGTCAGGCACAACACTAACGAAAGTTTATCTACAAGAGATTAAACTCCCTTTAGATTAGTGGTATGCAGCCAGGGATCCGTACAATCAGCTTCTGACACAGGGTGCCTGGATTCCCCACAGAAGAAGAAGAAAAGCCTTGAACAGGAATATATAGATCCCACGGCGCAAGGAACCAGTCATAGGTACGTTGGATTTTCGTTCTTGTTTTCTTTTTATTGTATAATTAGATAGTACAACGCATTTCGGGGTAACTAGTCCCCTTCCTCAGGTACAGAAATAAAATGCTATATGCTTCTCTATGTATAAAACACCAATAAATAGTAAAAAAAAACCGCCAAAATTGGGAAGTAAAGGGGAGGGAATTGGGGTGGGGAAAAAGGAAAATTAGCATATATGAATACAAGAGACAACAAAGATAGCCATACTCAAAACACAAATCCAAAAGAACTGTGTATAGAGCGCAAGCTTATCCTAAAACATTGGTGGTTCAGATGGATAAAATTAGATATTAACTATAGTAGCTAGTAACCGCGAGCGGATTGCTACGAATCATCACAGTGCTCACGTGACCAGGGTAGCGGTCACGTGATCGGAGTATGCTAATAGATGTGAATACAGCGTTTGCATTGACGAGGTCACGTGACCCAAGATACGGTCACGTGGTCAAAGCGTCCTAGTCGAGTATCCTAGTAACGGAGACGCCGGAACTTCGGAACGCACAACTCGTAACGGAGTTCTCACTTGGCGATGGGATAACTATACAGAGGGAGGTAGGAGGGGCATCTCTACAAAGAATGTAACTGTTGTGGTAGCGCTCTTGTGGTAGCAGCGCAAAGAATGATACAGACAATTGTCATAATAAAAAAATGAGATAAGAGAATATTATAAAAATATTCAAAAGATGATTGTCTGACTATAATAGTAAAAATGATGACCTGAACCAAAGAAGTATAAAAACAAGGTAAAGGTTAAATACCAAGAATACAATATGTATGAAATATGTATATATGAAGTTATAGCAAAAATGGATAAAATATATTAAAAAATATGCGGAAATCAATAAAAATTTGTATATATATATATATATATATATATATATATATATATGCAATAAAGGGATAAATATACATAGATACATACACTTGCCTACATGCACATATAAATATATACATATACAACCACATATGTGAAGAGATGGACTAAAAGAAAAAAGAAAAGAAAAAAACAACAAAAAAGAAAAGAAAAAAACAAAAGAATATATACCTAAAAATAATTGCAATTTCAAAACTCAGAGATCCTTCGCAGATTGTTCTCACAGATTGATTTCAAAGGCCTCATTTAAGCCAAAAGGATTCAGGCAATTAAGTCTGTATATCCAGTACATTTCACGCAGGGCCGGCCTTAGGGTAGATGGCGCCCCCCCCCCCCCCCCCCCCCCCGAGTGACAGTACTAACATCATACAGTATAGAGCTATAAATACAGTGCAGAGATATATAGAGTGATATAGGTAGGTAGAGTAAGACAGTATATATATATGTATTTATAGCTCTATACTGTCCTATATCACACTATATATCTCTGCACTGTATTTATAGCTTTCTATATTGAAATGTAACCTAATATAGCGCACATACCTCTTACATCCAGTGACGTCTCCTCGGATGTAGATCTTCTCTTTTCTCATCTTCTCCTTTCAGACCAGACGCCATTTTTCAGCCATTTCTCATCTCTGCAGTTTGACAAAAAAAAAATCTTACGGTGTCCTAAAATAACTGCGCCCAGCAAATAGTGTCCTGTAATAGTGTAAACATAACGCTCCCCAGAAATAACTGCGCTGATACTGTGCCAGGGTGCCCCCACAGTAATAGTGCCCCCACAGTAATAGTGCCCCCCACAGTAATAGTGCCCCCCACAGTAATAGTGCCCCCCACAGTAATAGTGCCCCCCAAAGTCCCAACTAATAATTCTCTGCCAGAGTGCACTTGTTAGTAATAGTCCCCCCAACAGTACTAATGTCCCCACTGTGCCCCAGAAGTAATAATGCTTCCAATGTGCCAGTAAGAAGTGCCCCCCATTGATTCCTCCCCAAAATCATGTGCCAGTAAAAAGTGTCCCACCCCCATAGATGCCCCCCAAATTATGTGCCAGTAAGAAATGCCCCAGTGCCCCCATGTGCCAGTAAAAATGCCCCCAGTGCCCCCCGTGTGCCAGTAAAAATGCCCCCAGTGCCAGTAAAATGCCCCAGTGCCCGCATGTGCCAGTAAAATGCCACTATGTGCCAGTAAAAATGCCCCCAGTGCCCCCTTGTGCCAGTAAAAATGCCCCCAGTGCCAGTACAATGCTCCCATGTGCCAATAAAAATGCCCCCAGTGCCCTCTTGTGCCAGTACAAATGCCCCCAGTGCCAGTAAAATGCCCCCAGTGCCAGTAATGCCCCAGTGCCCCATGTGCCAGTAAAAATGCCCCAGTGCCAGTAAAATGCTCCCATGTGCCAATAAAAATGCCCCCAGTGCCCCCCTTGTGCCAGTAAAATGCCCCCAGTGCCCCCATGTGCCAGTAAAATGCCACTATGTGCCAGTAAAAATGCCCCCAGTGCCCCCTTGTGCCAGTAAAAGTGCCCCCAGTGCCAGTAAAATGCCCCCAGTGCCAGTAAAATGCCCCCAGTGCCCCCATGTGCCAGTAAAAATGCCCCAGTGCCAGTAAAATGCTCCCATGTGCCAATAAAAATGCCCCCAGTGCCCCCCTTGTACCAGTAAAATGCCCCCAGTGCCCCCATGTGCCAGTAAAATGCCACTATGTGCCAGTAAAAATGCCCCCAGTGCCCCCTTGTGCTAGTAAAAATTCCCCAGTGCCAGTAAAATGCCCCCAGTGCCAGTAAAATGCCCCCAGTGCCCACATGTGCCAGTAAAAATGCCCCAGTGCCAGTAAAATGCTCCCATGTGCCAATAAAAATGCCCCCAGTGCCCCCCTTGTGCCAGTAAAATGCCCCCAGTGCCCCCATGTGCCAGTAAAAATGCCCCCAGTGCCCCCTTGTGCCAGTAAAAATGCCCCCAGTGCCCCCCTTGTGCCAGTAAAAGTGCCCCCAGTGCCCCCATGTGCCAGTAAAAATGCCCCCAGTGCCCCCTTGTGCCAGTAAAAATGCCCCCAGTGCCCCCCTTGTGCCAGTAAAAGTGCCCCCAGTGCCCCATGTGCCAGTAAAAGTGCCCCCAGTGCCCCCATGTGCCAGTAAAATGCCCCCATAAAAAAATAAACACTTACTTACCTCCATGGAGCCGGCAGCGTTGCGATGCAGGCCTCTTCCGGCCTGTGTCCCGCGCTGTACGGCTCAGGCGGCGCGATGACGTCATCGCGCCGCCTGAGCTGGCCTCTGATAGGCTGCAGGCCTAGGGCCTGCAGCCTATCAGAGGAACGGGCAGGGGAGACGCCTCTCCCTCTCCTGCCCCGCATCTCCAAAGGCAGACTATGGAGATGAGCGCTTCCACAAGGGAAGCGCTCATCTCCCTCTGCCCCACCGCTGCCCCCAACTGTGCGGCACTTGCAGGGCACGGCCGGGCCATTAAGGGGGCGCTCTGGCAGGGCGCCCCCTTAAGTGGCCGGGAGTGAAGCGCCCTGTGCAACCGCACGGGTCGCACACCCCAAAGGCCGGCCCTGATTTCACGTCTGCGAAGTGACTGTAATACACTGGAGCCGTTACAGGAGACCTGTTCTATTGGGGTAATAGTAAAACCCAGAAACGATCCTTGATGGCATTCGGTTGCGTGTCTTGATACGCTATGTTGCATAAATTGTTTCCTCACATTAGATCTATGTTTATTAGTTCTATTTCGTAGTGTTTGAGTAGTACGGCCAACATAACGCAAACCACAAGGACATTCGAGGAGATAAATCACATTGCTAGAACCACAATGTAGGTTCCCCTTAATATGAAAGATCTCCCCTTTTGGACCACGAAATGAACCGACAGTACATATCATGCCACAACATAAACATTTTGATTGAAAACACTTGTGGCTACCTTGTGTTGTCGGAAGTGTCGGCTTTCTTGAGGGGCTGTTTCAGTTTGCTGGGTGCCAGAAGGTTTTTCAAAGTCCTAGATCTTCTAAAGGTCATAGTAAGTTTGTTTGGTAAGATTTTACTAAGATAGGGGTCCCTCTTGAGAATAAACCAATGATTAGATAAAATTCTGCGCATTAGGTCATGATCTTTATTAAAAGTGGTAATAAAATTAGTATCAAACTTTCTCCTGGGGGTAGGTTCAACTAATGTATTTGTCTTACCAAAAAGGCAATCTGATTGCATTTTGTTTTGACAGCTTGCTCTGCCTCAGGTCATGTGATGCTGGCCACATCACATGATCCTGGGCGGGCTATTTAAAGATGGCAACTGCCTTACTCATCGTCTGTGATTAGTTCTCCCTTTGATCAGTGCTTGCGTGACCTTTGTTCTATTGGATTTGTGATATTTTGGACTTGAACTCGGATTTGGACTTTTGACTACTCTTCTCTTGACCCCGGTATTTGACGCTATCTCCTGTTGTGACCCGGCTTGTTTACCATTCTATATTGTGTTTGTTCTGTCCGTGTTTATCTCTCGCTGTGTTTCCCTTCCCTGTGCACTTACGCAGAATAGGGACCGCCGCCAAGTTATGGTGTAGCCGCCTAGGGCTTCTACTGTAAGTAGGAAGGGAAAGAGGTGGGGTTCAGGACAGGGCTCACTATCCCTTGTGTCCCCTGTCGTGATAGTAGGACTATCAGCTGTGTATCCACCTGACTTCTGCCCCACACAACTCATGGTCCCAACCCCATTTATAAGGCAAGAAATCCCACTTATTAAACCTGACAGGGCACACCTGTGAAGTGACCATTTCAGGTGACTACCTCTTGAAGCTCATCAAGAGAATGCCAAGAGTGTGCAAAGCAGTAATCAAAGGAAAAGGTGGCTACTTTGAAGAACCTAGAATATAAGACATATTTTCAGTTGTTTTACACTTTTTTGTTAAGTATATAATTCCACATGTGTTAATTCATAGTTTTGATGCCTTCAGTGTGAATCTACAATTTTCATAGTCATGAAAATACAGAAAACTCTTTGAATGAGAAGGTGTGTCCAAACTTTTGGTCTGTACTGTAAGTTTAATGTTCAGATCATTATTATTCAATGTGTCCATAAAAATATGAAGTTCGTCCAATGTCCCCTGCCAGATAATTAAAATATCATCAATATAGCGGGACCAAAAATGGACCCGCTCTATTAAGTTAACTGGTTCGGACAGGAAGATCCTCCTCTCCCACAGCCTCAGGAACAGGTTGGCATATGAGGGCGCACAGGCCGCCCCCATAGCTGCTCCCTGGAGCTGTAGGTAGAAGGTCTCCTTAAATACAAAGAAGTTGTGATTAAGGGCAAATTGTAAAAGCTCCACAATAAAATCCCCAAACTCACCTTGCCACTGGGAGGTGGCAACAAAGTGCCGCACCGCTGTGAGGCCATCACTGTGCCGTATCGACGTATAGAGTGATTCCATGTCACATGTGACCAACATCATATCGGGTTCAAGTTGTATTCCATCGAGTTTTCTTAGTACATCTCCCGTATCCTTTAAGTATGAAGGAAGGTTGCTTACCAATGGTCTCAAAATATAGTCAATCCACTTACACATTGGCTCGCACATACTATTAATCCCAGATACGATTGGCCGACCAGGAGGAGTTTTCTCGTTTTTATGAACCTTGGGCAGTAGATAAAAAGTAGGGATGGTAGGATTATCCAAAAAAAGATATTGTATCTCTTTATTCGATATTATACCCTCATCCACTGCCCGTGTCAAAATTGATTTTAACTCCATTTGAAACTTACTCAATGGATTATATGTGAGTAGTTTATAGCATTTCTGGTCTCGCAGTTGTGCTCTTTTTCGTACATCCCAACTGGCCAAATAACAATATTTCCACCTTTATCTGAAGGTTTTATTATTATCCCATCAAGTTGTTTCAATTCCCGTAACGCCCTACGCTGTTCAGGTGTGAGATTATCCTGTCATACATTACTAGATATTTTCTTCAAATCCTCTACAACCAATCTAACGAAAATATCAATATTGGGAAACAAGGACATAGGCGGAATTTTTTTTTGATCTAGGTATCAGTGATTGTGGAAACTTACTTGTAGAAGACCCGTCCTGTTTTTCCCAGTAGTTGTTGTAAAATAGACAGGGCCTCCTGTTCTTCAGGACTCATCAATGGACACATTCCAACATGTTTATGGTGAAGTTTTTTGAAAATCAAATTACAGACAAAAAGATGGACGTCCTTCATAGCTGTAAAAAAATCAAACTTAGTTTCCAGGACGAATGAAAGGCCCAGACTTAATACTTCCACCTGTGCGGTCGTCAGAACATGATTTGATAGATTAATTACCTGTAAATCCTGTGAGGTCGGCCCACGGATAGGGGGCCTTTTCTCATTGGGTCTCTTCTGATGGTCATTCTTACTCTTTCTCCAATTTCTGGTCCGATAGGTATTGATACTACCTTCTGACCCAACAGACTCCTGTCCCCCCGAAACTGTGGAAGAGACTGAATGGCATCAATTCCTCGTCACATTACTTGTGCGTTGCCATCAATACATATGATTATTCTCCTTATCTTGTCGGTCTCGTGGGAACTTTTTCTGTTTCAAATCTCCAATCTGCTTAGCCCACCCTGCGTGGGCCTCCTCCAATTCTTTATAGAAAGTTTCTTTCTCGCTAGATAATACACTTTGTTCAAATTGTGCTAGTAAACTCTGAATCTCCAAATCGAGATCCGATAAATTGGATTGGTTCAAGGTGATCAATATCTGCATAAATGTTTTGGAGCATTGACCACAAGTATCCTCCCACTTCTTCTTCAATTCAGGAGGTTCCAGCCCAAAAGATGGAAAAAGCATTACTCAAGTTCTGCTGGTTGGATATGGATGTCTGCGTTTGGCGGTGGAATATATGGCTGCAATGAAGACTCTTAGATTATCGTCACTGGTTATCTTATACATTATTGGACTTGGTGACATCACTTTAGGATTTTGTCATCACTTTGAATTTTCACTGTGATATGTTTTGGATGACATTGCACTGTGTAATGAATTGGGACTTTTTCATAATTTATTTATTTATTGTGTATGTGAGGTTTGGTATTTTTAATGTAAATCATGTTTAATGGTTTTTCTTTTTTTCACTGCACATATTATATATTTTGCTAATTTTTTAAGTAATCTTATCATGTATTACATCTATAAATGTTGGGTTCATATTTACATTCATGCTTTTTTTATTATTTTTTATTATTTTATTATTTATTATTATTCCCCCCCCCCCATATCACGCTAGTCACTTTCACTTTTTGCACCCCTTACACGTTTGGGCACTTTTCACTGAGTTGTGAGGCACCCCCCCCCTTTTTTTTCTGATGATGATTTAGTATGATGGGCACTTCCCCGGAAGAAGCCCAGTGTGGCGAAACGGCGTCGGGATCGAGACCCCGTCGTGCGGTGCTGACTCCTACAAGCTGCTTTTCTATTTATTGGTAATCTTTTCTGGCTGGTGTGGGTTTTGTTGTACCTTTGTTATTTCTTTAATATAAATGGTTTTGGTGGGTCTTTTATTCTAGCTGCTGGGGTACACACCTATCCATGTCTTAATTTTTGATTGCCTTATCTATACTGCTTGCTGGTGGGACTTGGGCCGCACAACGGTGTTTCGGCTCTCTATTTTACCCTCTTAGTTACTCCTGCTATCACTGAATTATTCAATTGTTGTCTATTTACTGGCTTTTTTAACAATAAAGATTACTTATTTTTGCAAATTAAGTGCGGACAGTTGTTTATATATAGGAGGTTTTTTATGATGGGCACTGGACAATTATTACAGAACATTATTTGTTTCCAATATATTGGTATCCATTGGTATTTATGTCTAGATTTGTTATTGATATGGCACACATGGGGGTTATTATTTATTTATATGTACATTATACATACATCTTTGCCTACTACGTTAGAGGTCTATATAATGTATTTATTTATTTTATACTTCTTATTTAATATTTATTATGATGTTTTCTTGTTTGTTGCAGCCATTAAGTCGGAGCAGACATACGGGGGGGCCTATTTGCGTTCCATGATGGAACGCATGTGCTGTAGCATGTGTTCCAGCGTGGAGCACTTTAGCCTGTCCCGATACGCCACTTCCGGTTCTCAGCAGTGGGCGTATTTTTGGCATTTGCGGAGTTTACGCTCTCTGTTGAGACTGGCGAATTACATTGGTGTTTCCAGGTGCTATTATAATAGCGTGCAAATTATTTAGATAGAGGTTCGTAAGTTACGTACTATGTATACACTGCTTCCGGTGGATTACTTCCGGGGCGTACAACCTAATCTGGGGGAACTGCTACATAGGGATGAGGCACACGTGCTATGAATCTAATTACTAGATGGGTATAAATAGGGTCCTGTGGGCACATAATATCTACCTCCTGTTGAAGCTGTAAGCGAAACGTGCATCGGGGCATGGGTCAGCAGTAGAGATGAGCGAACATGCTCGTCCGAGCTTGGTGCTCGTTTCGAGCATTAGTGTATTCGCATATGCTCGCTACTCGGACGAGCATATCGCGATCCTCGAGGAAATGGCAACTTTCTCTTCCTGCATGTTAGCCACCTTTTTTCAGCCAATCAACATGCAGGAGAGTCTTTGGTCCCTCCTAGCATCACATGGGGCCCCTACAAGTCGATAGCAGGGATTGGTTGGCCAGATCAGATGACCTCGGAATATAAGAATCTGGTCCCGCGCTGCTCGCGTCATACGCCGTCTGCATGAGATTAGGGATAGAGCTGCTGTCTGTCAGGGAGAGTGTTAGGGCCTGAATTTAGATGTTGGTTAGGCAGGAATCACCCACAAAGAACCCAACAGCCCTTCTAAGGGCTACAAGCACCTTTTTTTTTGGTCTCCTCCAGGCTGCTGGCTGGGACTTGTAGTGCAGCTACCGCCATCTTGGCTGCACACTGTTAGGGCGTGAAATTAGAATGTGGTTAGGCAGGAATCATCCACAAAGAACCCAACGCTCCTTCTAAGAGCTACAACAACCTTTTTTTTGGCCTCCTCTCGGCTGCTGGCTGGGACTTGTAGTGCAGCTACCGCCATCTTGGCTGCCCACTGTGCACAGCGACTAGTGGCAGAAAGGGGACAGCACATGGTCCACACAGACCCCAATGAAATTCCCCAAAGTTCTATCAGTACTCATTTTTGCTGCTGCTGTACCTTGGCTTGCTGGGATCTGTAGTGCAGTCTAGGGAATACGTTTTTCCACTCCGTTATATAAACTACAGTCCAGTGAACAATTGTGAGGTGTGCGATACACTAGCCGCAGTCTAGAGAATACGTTTTTATTCTCAGTTATATAAACTACAGTCCAGTGAACAATTGTGAGGTGTGCGGTACACTAGCCGCAGTCTAGAGAATACGTTTTTATTCTCAGTTATATAAACTACAGTCCAGTGAACAATTGTGAGGTGTGCGGTACACTAGCCGCAGTCTAGAGAATACGTTTTTATTCTCAGTTATATAAACTACAGTCCAGTGAACAATTGTGAGGTGTGTGGTACACTAGCCGCAGTCCAGAGAATACGTTTTTAATTTCAGTTATATAAACTACAGTCCAGTGAACAATTGTGAGGTGTGCGATACACTAGCCGCAGTCTAGAGAATAAGTTTTTTCACTCAGTTATATATACTACAGTCCAGTAAACAATTGTGAGGTGTGCGGTACACTAGCCGCAGTCTAGAGAATACATTTTTATTCTCAGTTATATAAACTACAGTCCAGTGAACAATTGTGAGGTGTGCGATACACTAGCCGCAGTCTAGAGAATACGTTTTTATTCTCAGTTATATAAACTACAGTCCAGTGAACAATTGTGAGGTGTGCGATACACTAGCAGTCTAGAGAATACGTTTTTATTCTCAGTTATATAAACTACAGTCCAGTGAACAATTGTGAGGTGTGCGATACACTAGCCTCAGTCTAGAGAATACGTTTTTTCACTCAGTTATTTATACTACTGTCCAGTGAACAATTATGAGGTGTGCGGTACGCTAGCCGCAGTCTAGAGAATACATTTTTATTCTCAGTTATATAAACTACAGTCCAGTGAACAATTGTGAGGTGTGCGATACACTAGCTGCAGTCTAGAGAATACGTTTTTATTCTCAGTTATATAAACTACAGTCCAGTGAACAATTGTGAGGTGTGCGATACACTAGCCGCAGTCTAGAGAATACGTTTTTTCACTCAGTTATTTATACTACAGTCCAGTGAACAATTATGAGGTGTGCGATACACTAGCCGCAGTCTAGAGAATAAGTTTTTATTCTCAGTTATATAAACTACAGTCCAGTGAACAATTGTGAGGTGTGCGGTACACTAGCCGCAGTCTAGAGAATACGTTTTTATTCTCAGTTATATAAACTACAGTCCAGTGAACAATTGTGAGGTGTGCGATACACTACCCTCAGTCTAGAGAATACATTTTTATTCTCAGTTATATAAACTACAGTCCACTGAACAATTGTGAGGTGTGCGGTGCACTAGCCGCAGTCTAGAGAATACGTTTTTATTCTCAGTTATATAAACTACAGCCCAGTGAACAATTGTAAGGTGTGCGGTACACTAGCCGCAGTCTAGAGAATACATTTTTATTCTCAGTTATATAAACTACAGTCCAGTGAACAATTGTGAGGAGTGCAAGTAGTGCGTGAAAAGGTGTTGGATGATGATGATGATGATGAGACACGGTTGTCAGACAGTGACGTTGTTGTTAGGGCAGTAAGTCCGAGGGGGGAGCAGAGTGAGGAATCGGAGGAAGAGCTGGTGGATGATGAGGTGACTGATCCGAGCTGGGTTGGTAATCCAACTCAAGACAGTGCTTCTGAGGGGGAGGCAAGTGCAGCACCAGAACAGGTTGGAAGAGGCAGTGGGGTGGCCAGAGGGAGAAGCAGGGCCAGAGCAGGTAGATCAGCAACTGTTTCACGGAGTCAAACTCACGTGCCGAGGCCTAGATGGTCGCAAGTCTGGAGGTTTTTTAAAGAAAGTGAGGATGACCGACGGACTGTGGTGTTCAATCTGTGCCACACCAGGATCAGCAGGGGAGCCACCACTACCAGCCTAACCACTACCAGAATGTGCAGGCATATGAGTGCTAAACACCCGACTCAATGGAACCAAGGCCGTTCACCTCCTGCGGGTCACACCGCTGCCCCTTCCCCTGTGTCACATGCTGGCTCGGCGAGTCAACCCCCCGCCCAGGACCCCAGCACGAGCGCCTCCCGCCCTAAAACCACCCCTTCACCTCCACGATCCTCCACAACCTCCACTAATGTGTCCCAGCGCAGCGTTCAGCTGTCTTTGCAGCAGACATTTGTGCGCAAGCGCAAATACAATTCCACCCACCCACATGCACAAGCCCTAAACGTCCACATCTCCAAACTGTTAAACCTGGAGATGCTGCCCTATAGACTGGTAGAGACTGAGGCTTTCCGCAACCTGATGGTGGTGGCTGTCCCTCGGTACTTGGTCCCCAGCCGACACTATTTTTCCCGATGTGCCGTCCGAGCCCTACACCAGCACGTGTCAGGGAAAATCATCCGTTGCCTGACTAACGCGGTTAGTGATAAGGTCCACCTAACCACGGACACATGGACAAGTGCTGCTGGGCACATTGGGTTAACTTGGTGGAGGCTGGGACCGAGTCTGACCCTGGGGCCGCTCATTTATTGCCCACACCAAGGATTGCGGGGCCTACCTCTGTCACGGTTTCTCAGATGTACTATGCCTCTTCCTCCAACCCCACCTCCAATGAATTACCATCCGTGGGCATGGCGCCTTCAGTCGGTAGCTCTAGGCGCAGCAGCAGTGACGTGGGTAAGCGCCAGCAGGCGGTGCTCAAACTGCTGAGCTTAGGTGACAAAAGGCACACCGCCCAAGAGCTGTTACAGGGCATCACGGCGCAGACCGATCTGTGGCTGGCACCACTGAACCTCAAGCCAGGCATGGTTGTGTGTGACAACGGGCGTAACCTGGTGGCGGCTCTGCAACTCGGCAGACTGACACATGTGCCATGCCTGGCCCACGTGTTCAATCTCATAGTTCAGCGGTTCCTCAAGAAATACCCCAATTTGTCAGATTTGCTCACCAAGGTGCGCCGCATCTGTGCGCATTTCCGCAAGTCAACCACAGATGCTGCCACTCTCAGGGCAGCGCAGCGGTGCCTACAACTGACAGTTCACCGACTGTTGTACGACTTGCCCACGAGATGGAATTCGACATTAAACATGTTATCCAGAGTTTACCAGCCATACAGGGCCTCGATAAATTTTTATGTGCTTCGCCTGCTCCTGCACTGTAACTCGGTCACTCTGTAGTCACAGCCATACAGGGCCTCGATAAATTTTTATGTGCTTCGCCTGCTCCTGCACTGTAACTCGGTCACTCTGTAGTCACAGCCATACAGGGCCTCGATAAATTTTTATGTGCTTCGCCTGCTCCTGCACTGTAACTCGGTCACTCTGTAGTCACAGCCATACAGGGCCTCAATAAATTTTTATGTGCTTCGCCTGCTCCTGCACTGTAACTCGATCACTCTGTAGTCACAGCCATACAGGGTCACACTAAATTTTTATGTGCTTCGCCTGCTCCTGCAGTGTAACTCGGTCACTCTGTAGTCACAGCCATACAGGGTCTCGATAAATTTTTATGTGCTTCGCCTGCTCCTGCACTGTAACTCGGTCACTCTGTAGTCATAGCCGTACAGGGCCTCAATAAATTTCTATGTGCTTCGCCTGCTCCTGCAGTGTAACTCGGTCACTCTGTAGTCACAGCCATACAGGGCCTCGATAAATTTTTATGTGCTTCGCCTGCTCCTGCACTGTAACTCAGTCACTCTGTTGTCACAGCCATACAGGGTCACGCTAAATTTTTATGTGCTTCGCCTGCTCCTGCAGTGTAACTCGGTCACTCTGTAGTCACAGACATGCAGGGCCTCGATAAATTTTTATGCGCTTCGCCTGCTCCTGCACTGTAACTCAGTCACTCTGTAGTCATAGCCATACAGGGCCTCAATAAATTTCTATGTGCTTCGCCTGCTCCTGCAGTGTAACTCGGTCACTCTGTAGTCACAGCCATACAGGGCCTCGGTAAATTTTTATGTGCTTCGCCTGCTCCTGCAGTGTAACTTGGTCACTATGTTGTCACAGCCATACAGGGTCACGCTAAATTTTTATGTGCTTCGCCTGCTCCTGCACTGTAACTCAGTCACTCTGTTGTCATAGCCATACAGGGTCACACTAAATTTTTATGTGCTTCGCCTGCTCCTGCAGTGTAACTCGATCTCTCTGTAGTCACAGCCATACAGGGCCACGATAAATTTTTATGTGCTTCACCTGCTCCTGCACTGTAACTCGGTCACTCTGTAGTCACAGCCATACAGGGTCACGCTAAATTTTTATGTGCTTCGCCTGCTCCTGCAGTGTAACTCGGTCACTCTGTAGTCACAGCCATACCGGGCCTCGATAAATTTTTATGTGCTTCGCCTGCTCCTGCAGTGTAACTCGGTCACTCTGTAGTCACAGCCATGCAGGGCCTCGATAAATTTTTATGTGCTTCGCCTGCTCCTGCACTGTAACTCGGTCACTCTGTTGTCACAGCCATACAGGGTCACGCTAAATTTTTATGTGCTTCGCCTGCTCCTGCACTGTAACTTGGTCACTCTGTAGTCACAGCCATACAGGGCCTCTATAAATTTTTATGTGCTTCGCCTGCTTCTGCACTGTAACTCGGTCACTCTGTTGTCACAGCCATACAGGGTCACGCTAAATTTTTATGTGCTTCGCCTAAATTTTTATGTGTTTCGCCTGCTTCTGCACTGTAACTCGGTCACTCTGTAGTCACAGCCATACAGGGCCTCAATAAATTTTTATGTGCTTCGCTTGCTACTGCACTGTAACTCGGTCACTCTGTAGTCACAGCCTTACAGGGTCACGCTAAATTTTTATGTGCTTCGCTTGCTCCTGCACTGTAACTCGGTCACTCTGTAGTCATAGCCATACAAGGCCTCGATAAATTTTTATGGTCTGGGTGAGCACAATTGCTTTGAGGGTCACCACCAGGCTGTTGCCCGAGAATTTGGGGTAATGGTGGGATTAGGCAGCCTCAGAGGCATCCATGCATGCTGCTCCTGCTGTTTCCTCTCCATTTCCGTAGTGTTTCCATTATTTTCTGAGGTTTCCAGGTTTTCACCCAGCCTTCCCTAGGCAGAGCCTTGGTCCCCTGCAAAAAATGCTCGAGTTTCCTATTGACTTCAATGGGGTTCGTTATTCGAAACGAGCACGCGAGCATCGGGAAAAATTCGACTCGAATAACAAGCACCCGAGCATTTTAGTGCTCGCTCATCTCCAGTCAGCAGAGAAGGTATGATGGTATAGGTCTTTCTAATATTCTATGAGGTTGATACTCTTATACTCATTTAATAGCACTGTGGTTAGTTATCGTCCCTTCACCTCTATATATATGTATGTGTTTACAATCTTGGAACTCAGACTTGTTGATTAGTGGGGAGATACATCCATGAGTCTGTGATTACTATTCATCTATTCGTACAATCCCTTCTTTGCTGCCCCGTTTTGATTATTTATACCTTGATGTGTGGCCTTGCTACCTCCAATAGATTTGTGTTTACTAATTACATTTTACTTGTGTTTTTAATTGGTACATTAATAAAATATTTTCTTTTCTTGGTTTTTGGATTATGAGCTTTAGATGGGGTCTATATTATTGTTTGTTAGCCTATTAGCTTGTATGTATTTATAATCTTCCAAACACTTGCCTAAAAAAACAGTTGTTACATACCGCAGAGCACCAACAATAAGGAATTTGATTGCACTGAACATACAAAAAATCATACAAAAAATGGCAGTTCTAAATGCCATCAGAATCGCTGCCTCTGCTGTAAAATCATATCACACGGTGAAGAACACTTGTATTCTAGATTTTTCCCATCAAACATCACCTCAATTGCCAATCTTCATTTATTATTTACTTAATAGAATGTTATTGTGGCCTCCAATATGTAGGCCGCACAACACAGCCCCTTCATTGTATACTTAACCAACACTGCTATAATATACAACGGCTCTATACCAAGCATAGCTTGTCCAGACATTGCGCACTTATGGAAGACAAACAGAAACACCCGATTAAGATTACTCCAATAGACTTTATTCCTTTTCCCGATGCTCAGGTGCTCGTTTCGAGTAACGAACCCCATTGAAGTCAATGGGAGACTCGAGCATTTTTGCAGGGGACCAAGGCTCTGCCTAGGGAAGGCTGGGTGAAAACCTGGAAACCTCAGAAAATGATGGAAACACCACGGAAATGGACAGGAAACAGCAGGGGCAGCATGCATGGATGCCTCTGAGGCTGCCTAATCCCACCATTACCCCAAATTCTCCTACAACAGCCTGGTGGTTCCCCTCATGGCAATTGTGCTCACCCAGACCAAGAAAGGTGAGGCACATGCCCATCACATGTTAGGGAAGCACCCAACTAGGTGCAACGAAGGTCCATCACCGCCTGCAGGTGACACCACTGCTCATGCTGGCACTGCTGTGCTATCCCCTGCCCCACGACGCAGGCATAAGCCTGACACATCATGGTGACAGCGTAGTGACACCAACAAGTGACCAAGTTAGATTGAGGTAGTAGTCAAATGTCTGTAGGTGAGCCTCCCAAAAATTTGTTTTGGAGTGTCCGAAGTTGACCCTCCTAAAAATTTTTTAGGAGTGTCTGTAGTTGACCCTTCTGTAAAATATTTTTTTTGTTTTTCCTGTTATTAGTTTATGTACAACCCATGGCTGGCATGGTGGGAATATATAGGTTTTGCGTCACAGACGGTCCACTGCACCGTTACATTTTCTTTATCATTGTCAATTACTTTTTCACCAACTGTTGTCTGGCAATGATAAAGGGGAAGGTGAATCCACTGCCGAAGAAAAGTGTCATCCTCCTACAATTCTACACTTGCTCTCAGTTGAAAAGGGGATGTTCTTGCCGTGGCCTTCCTCATAGTGGCCGCTTCTGCGGACGACAGAGGTGGTGTACCTACTGACAGCCTGACCGAACACGATGGCAGACGGGGAGACACTCCCTCATATAAAATTGTTTAGGAGTGTCTGTAGTTGACCCTTCTGTAAAATATTTTTTTTGTTTTTCC
>ONZH01021065.1:0-38807 GCA_900303285.1 Rhinella marina
ACAAAGCGGACAAACTACTTTAAGGCCAGTTCTGTAGGAAAAAATACATGTCTCTTCATTTAAAGGGTATTCCCATCTCACAAATGTCGTTTCTATAGTTAGATATAGCCATACCAATATTATTACTAATAGAATGTGTTTATATAAAATGTACTGCTTAGAAGATTTTCCTATTTGTATACCCATTGTCCCACACACATCAGTCAGGCCGTTGCCCCTGGTTACGGCCACCGTGCCCATGTAGTAGTGGTGGCCGGCTTGCTCCTTTTCAAACCCACTCTGAGGTAACTGCTGTATTGTGAATGCACATTGCATGAGCATGCGGAGACACATCTTACTTTCACATCTGCGTTTTGGATGCTACCAGTCCAAAATGGTCAGGATCTGTAAAAAACGCAGACTTTATAAACGGATCCTGCTCCATAGAGATGAATTGATCTTGGAACAGGATCCGTTTCTCTGCGTTTTGGAAGCGCAGACAAAAATACTACAACCCTAAGATGTGTCGCCACATAACTAGGGGCAACGGCCTGACTGATGTGTGTGAGATAATGAATATACAAATAGGCAAATCTTCTAAACGGTACATTTTATATAAATACATTCTATTAGTAATAATATTGGTATGGCTATATCTAACTATAGAAACTACATTTGTGAGATGGGAATACCCCTTTAAGAACTAGTCCTTCCATGTATATTGATATAGAGTTATGTTGCAATGGTTTATTGTTCTGCTACAATTTTTTATACCAGTAAGGCTCCATTCATAATACCGCACATCCAGTTACTATATTCAGCATGCACATTTACAGTACATGGATATTCTGAGAGGGAATCAAAAGAACACCAAGGAGTACCATTTACAAGTATGTTACAGCAGTGCCTAGACACACGAGTGTCATTTAAATGACCCAAACTGAAAAACGGATTTAAAAGGGAAATGTAATATTTAATTGTTAAACTAAATCATTGACAATTTTCTTTCACAGATTCAATTTTTTGTTCCAAATAAAGTCTAACTACATAGTAAAACTGCCATAGATTAGTGCTGTAAATATCTGTTGTCAAAAGATTCTCTTTAGGGGGTCTAGGAGTGAAGGATATTCCAGCTGTTGTTAGCTTTAAGCAATCAAATATGATTTATAAAGCTCTTCTCAGCAGGGAACCAACTTGACCCCCTCTGTCAATTTGCAGTGAGGCACAGGGAAGGTAAGATTACCTAACCATGCCACATAACTTTCTTACATATTTTATTACATAAAATATTTCTTATTTTAAAGTACAAAGATTTACAGACTTAGGCTAGTTTCACTCTAGCTTTACTGCTTTTCCCAGTCGGAGCCCATTACTTGTTTTACACTAGCATTAAAATCTTTGGGAACAGCCTGCTGGAGTTCAGCAGAAGACACCCTGATGTACCCTACAATAGAAATTCCCAAAAAGTGACCCCATTTTGGAAACTACGGGATAAGGTGACAGTTTTATTGGTACTATACTGGGGTACATATGATTTCTGATCGCTCAATATTACGCTTTTTGTGAGACAAGGTACCAAAAAATAGGCTGTTCTTGCACCATTTTTATTTTTGTTTTTTACAGCATTCACCTGACAGGATAGATCATGTGTTATGAACGCGACAATACCAAATATGTCTGTTTATTTTTTTGCTTCACTATATATATATATATATATATATATATATATATATTCCTTCGGATTCTCTTGTGTAGGGGCTCACTTTTTAAGAAATCTTATTGGTACCATTTTTGGGTACATATGATTTTTTGATCATTCAATATTACACTTTTTGTGGGCAAGGTGACCAAAAAATGGCTGATTTGGCACAGTTTTTATTTTATGGGGGGACAGGTCATGTGATATTTTTATAGAGCTGCTCATTTTTTTTGCCTTCCTCTGGATCAACTTGCAGGATAACAGGCCGAACTAGATGGACAGATGTCTTTTTTCAGCCTTATAAACTATGTTATTATGTTAGGGCTCGTTCACATCACCGTTAGGGCTTCCGTTCTCCTGCTCCGTTATAGGAGCAGGAGAACGGAAAGGACGGATTTGGGGCATAACTGAGCCCAACGGAGCCTAAGGGACCCCATAGACTATAATGGGGTCCGTTAGGTTTCCGCTCAAAAGATGATTTTTGAAGCGGAGACAAAAGTCCTGCGTGCACAACTTTTGTCTCCGCTTCAAAAATCATCTTTTGAGCGGAAACCTAACGGACCCCATTATAGTCTATGGGGTCCCTTAGGCTCCGTTGGGCTCAGTTATGCCCCGAATCCGTCCTTTCCGTTCTCCTGCTCCTATAACGGAGCAGGAGAACGGAAGCCCTAACGGTGATGTGAACGAGCCCTTACTATGTTACTGAAAGCAACGTGTAAATCCAACATGCAACTTGCGGGGTGCCTTCACATGTGGCAGAACATTTTTTGCAACTCAAAATCAGTTTCATTCATTTGAAAAAATATTTATTATCTTACGGACATGGAAATATCTAATATATCTATTTTTATAAAATCTTTAAATCGTTTAAAAATTGATTGATGAAGGAAAGGGGCACTTTTTTTACTGTAAACTTTTATTTTTTTATTTTTATAAAACACATCTTTTTTTTACTTTTTTTTTTTTACCTTTTTATGCTGTATTGTACTACATGGACTGTTAGTGTAATACACTGATAGTGTGTCTGTGAGACCCAGCCTGGGCCTCCATACATGGCTGACCCCAAAGGTCTTTGCGTGGCCTAGGGTTGCCATGGCAGCCATCGTCTCCCTGTCATTGCAGCACAAGGGGGTACGATGGAGAGGCAGAGGGAGCCCCTTCTCTCTGCGATCCTCTTATATGCGTTGATCGCGCTATATAAGGGGTTAATGCATCGAAATTTACAGCGATGCCAGCAGATACAGCAGGGACCCGGCAATGATCACCTCCACAGTATGAGACCCTCATACAACTGCATTTTTTCTGGGCAGCAGATTATTGTTTAGACAGCACAATCTGCTGCCCAGAAATGATAATATAGGTGCCTGCATGAACGACAGGACCACCCCCTTCTGAGGGTTGGCGCATAAGTTGCTTGTGGGCTGTAAGGGAATGGAATCACCCAATAGGAGCTGCTTCTTGGTGCTCTGAGGTGTTCACTCTTCAGCAGTCAGCCATTAACTCCAGAATCTTCCTCCTAGAGAGAAAGGATGGGGCCAGCCCTGACTAGCCTCATGGGACCTCCCACTCCATATACAACCTTATAAGATTTATAGTACATGCGCATAGTACATGAAATACAGTGCTTTGCAGTGCATTTCAGGACACTGCATTACTATCTGGTTTTAACTGGCAGAAAAGTGTTGGTGACTCATTTCCTTTAAAGTCTGCAGCATGTCAATTCATGCTGATGTTCTTCCCAGCGGATTTCACCTTTCTGCAGTAGAGTAGGTGAAGTCCGCTGGTTATTCCGCAGCAACACCCATATGTAGTACATGTAGATTTTGTTGTGGTTTTTGCAGCTGAACTATCGTAAAAACCATGGCAGACAATTCCAAGGAACTGCCAATACTTTTTATGTATGAAGTGTAAGTAATGGTAAGTAGTAGATTAATTCTGAATATTTATTTCATGTTGGCTATTCACACTAAAAAAAGAATCAGAAGATTAGTGAAAAGATAGAAAACATTTTCATTTACTATTTTTCTCAAGATAATCTTACGCTCTCTTGTTCTGCTGCCTCCAGTTTCCTAGAACTGTTCCGAGGAATTTTCTTTCTTCAGTACTTTTGATCATCTTGAGAAATAGGTGTTTAAACATACTTTATGAGTTAACAGATGACACTTGTAGCAGGATGTTACATTTCTGTTCTGGATATTGTAAAATAATTTCCAGATGTTCTCTGATTCCCCATGAGAGATAGAGTAACAGTGACGTCCGAAATACGCTGTTTGTGTTGTACATTTTTTCAGTATCTGAAGGAATAAAACAGTTTCTGACATGAGTTGTTACTTAGTGAAGGTGAAATTTAGGTAAAAACATAAAATGTGCTAATATTATTTATCTGTTGCTTCTTCACATCAACTTCTAATGGTATGAATTACATAGATGCAGTAATAAACTTATAATTATATCTTTGATAAAGGAATATTAGAAATACCATCTGCTGGGTAGTCCATGGTCATATTTTCTAGATGACAATAGACATATAGCAAAATAAAAATCCTTTCTAATGCAATGTTGCTAAGTTATACTGTAAAGAGTAGGTTTTTGCATTGGTACACTTGTATTCTAGTATAACCAAAAAAGGAGTAGTTGGACAGGAATGATCTTACTGTTCATTAATCTGCCTGACAAAACAGCATACGTACTTTGAGAAAGTTACTGCTCATGATATGTCCCAAAATTATTGCATAATTGCACCAGTTTCTGGAAACTATATCATTTCTTAACCCGAGTTAATGGCTGCTGGATTATTTCATGGATCTGAACGTAAAGGGATAAATACTGACCCTAGATTGCCCTGTTAGGAGATTACAATCACCCTCAAAAACCTAACCACAGTCATTACTAAGGGGTGGACTGTTAACTTACTGTGGTTCTGGAAAAAAATAATAAAAGTGTTGTAGGTAGGTTGAAATTGACAGGGGCAACACATGTAGATAGGGACCAGCAATACCTTAGTGCAGCTCAAAATACGCCCCAGCAGAACCAAATACCACAGTCCACCTCAAAATAGTGCCGCCCCAGTCACAGTATTTACCGGTAACTGTATCACTGTCCAGAGGATGACAGTACAGTTTAATTTGGCAGGGCACTTGTGGCCACCAGCAAAGTGCATAAGTACATAATGCTTCTACCATTAATTAATGCTGAGTGCATCAGATTGTTTTGTACCTGGCTGGTGGCTGTGAACATGGCTCAGACAGCCCCTGGGCATCAGCCCACTGGAAAATCTCTCTGTAGTGTCTATGGCCAGTCTGCCTCTGGTCACCATGCAGATAAAGGTGACCCCAACTGGTACCTGATCCAGTGCTTGTCAGCCCTATCTCACCTCTATACCATGGTCCCAACATGTCATTTCTGGTTGTAACTCATCAGAGTACAATGAGTAACATGGCATGTCAGGACCATGTTATGCAGGTAGGATAAGTCTAAGTACTGGACAGGGTTGTCAGGATGGTGAATATATGGTTGGTTTTGTGAGGGTCACTGTAGTCCCCCAACAGGACAATCTATGATCAGTTAAAGATAAAGGGGCACATTTATTAAGAGCGGCGTTTTAGGCGCTGGCCTCTACATACCGGTAACTTCTGCGGATCTTCCGCCAGTTCTAAATGTAAGACAGCTTCTGGGCTGTTTTACATTTAGACCATTTTCTATGGCTGAAACAGGCCCAAACCACGCCCACAATTTTATACCTGGCGTGAGCAGGGAAAAGTTGCAGATTGCGGTGAACTAACCATTGCGCCGCAATCTGCGCCTGAAATGCGCCTAATATAGGTGCATTTCAGTATAATAGATTAAAAACATAACATTTCTTTTTCTTTTGTTAATCCAAGGCTCCAATCTCCAATTATGGTACTTTTTCTTAATATGCAAATTAGGCCTTCAGCAATGAGGGCATCAGCATTCCTGTTGTTGCATCCAAGCTCCTCTCCTTTCTGTGGCCGGTCCCTCACCCTCTGCTTTGATTACCAGGGCCAGGCAACAGCAAAGCAGCCAGCCAGATTCCCTTTAGGTTTTATTCAGTTTCAAATTTTTAAACAGGTTCCCTACTCAACGACGGGCACACGGCGTCACAACACATTTACATATGTTTACATATACATACACCATATATATTGTATGCAACACACATACACATAAATACACCATATACATGGTACACATACATAAATACACCATATATACACTACACACACATACCATCCAACTAAAGAGATAAACTATCCACGGCACAAGAAGCAATGGAAGCGAACATCTTCCAGTTGCCCTGCCGCTGCCAGAGCACCTGCATCGGGACTCAGCCGGTAAACGGTTCTCTAATACAGTTGTAATTTTAACAACCGGATCTGGAGAACTGGAGGGAACTGGATGAATCCCATGCCTGGTTTCCAGTGGCGTAACTAGAACTAACTGGGCCCCACAGCAAATTTTTGAATGGTGCCCCCCCCAGAAACCTCCTCACAACCCCGAACTCACATGCAACCCTCACTCTTGTGGCTAGTCAAGACTGAGCTCTCCCAGACAAGGCCTGACAGCCGCTCCATCCGCTTTCTATAGTGTCACTGTATATAATGTCACTGTATAATACTGTTGAGGGGGGCCTGACAATAAAATCTTTTAGTCTCCCTCCTGAGGGGGCCCCTTGTGGGTCTGGGCCCCAAAGCAGCTGCTTCCCCTGCTTCCCCTATTGCTACGCCCCTGCTGGTTTCACCCTTTGGAATTTTGTATTATACTTCTTGCTGGTAAGCTTAGCTCTGGTAATCTGGTTGTATACTGGGTGGATAATTTGCATAGTGACATATGCCCCATTATGTACAAAGTCAGAAACTATCCAAGACTTTGAAAATGTTATGTAAGCATTCTCATTTTTAAAACTGTAATATGATAGCATTTTGACGTAAAAGCTTGACAAATGTTCCATGAAGACTGAAAGTGGAGCCTTGCTCTGTTATTTTTCTCTTCTGCTGTTAAGGTCTGGAGAATTGTGTAAGAAGCAAAATAAATATACATCTTGATAAATAATTTAACAATCATTCATTAGGAACTAATAGGCCTTCTGTGTCCTACATACAATACACACACAAAGCTATGGCAAGGAATACATAAACCTAGGAGAAAGATCATATAAATCAGCTCCTAAGGGTTTGTTCACAAGGCAGATGTTTCTGCTGTGGTTTTGCATGTGGCCTCTTTCACACTAGCGGCAGCTAGCACACTAGCACACTAGCGGCAGCACGGATCCGGCACCTAAAGGGTGCAGCGCTCCGGCCCCACACATGTTGACACAGACATTGGGACAGAAATACATACAAACATACATATACATACATACTTACATACTCCATCCAGGGACGCCGGCACCACGTCTTCACGCGCCTCCTGCGCGCAGTGATGACGATTCCCCACAGCACCCTCTGCTGGGCGCAGTGGGGAAACGTCATAGCTGCGCGCAGAAGGCGCGTGAAGACATGCTGCCGGCGTCCCTGCCTGGAGTATGTGAGTATGTATGTGTATGTATGTACAGTATGTATGTCTGTATGTCTGTATGTATTTCTGTATTTCTGTGTAGCTGGATCCGGAATGACCCCCCATTTCAAGTCAATGGAGGACAGATCCGGATTACTGGTCTGTCACACCAAACGGATCTGTCCCCATTGACTTGCATTGGGGGTCATTCCGGATCCGTCTTGGTGTGGATGCCTGGACCGGAGCGGCCGCAGGGCCGCTTCTAACTTTTCTGCTGCCTGAGGCGAAAAATGAAATGGCGCCCCTTCCCTTGCCCCATCAGACCCAGATCAGCGTCTTTTGCCCCCATCAGACCTCAGATCAGCGTCTTGTGCCCCCATCAGACCTCAGATCAGCGTCTTGTGCCCTCATCAGACCTCAGATCAGCATATTGTGCCCCAATCAGACCTCAGATCAACACATTGTGCCCCCATCAGACCTCAGATCAGCGTCTTGTGGCCCCCATCAGACCTCAGATAAGCGTCTTGTGCCCTCATCAGACCCTCAGATCCGCATCTTGTGCCCCCATCCGACCTCAGATCAGCACATTGTGCCCCATCAGACCTCAGATCAGCGTCTTGTGCCCCATCAGACCTCAGATCAGCATCTCATGCCCCCATCAGACCTCAGATCAGCGTCTTGTGCCCCCATCAGAACTCAGATCAGCGTCTTGTGCCCTCATCAGACCTCAGATCAGCATCTTGTGCCCCCATCAGACCTCAGATCAACACATTGTGCCCCATCAGACCTCAGATCAGCGTCTTGTGCCCCATCAGACCTCAGTAGCGTCTTGTGCCCCCATCAGACCTCAGATCAGCGTCTTGTGCCCCCATCAGACCTCAGATCAGCGTCTTGTGCCCTCATCAGACCTCAGATCAACATATTGTGCCCCCATCAGACCTCAGATCAGCGTCTTGTGCCCCCATCAGACCTCAGATCAGCGTCGTGCCCTCATCAGACCTCAGATCAGCGTCTTGTGCCCCCATCAGACCTCAGATCAGCGTCTTGTGCCCTCATCAGACCTCAGATCAGCATCTTGTGCCCCCATCAGACCTAAGATCAACACATTGTGCCCCCATCAGACCTCAGATCAGCATCTTGTGCCCCATCAGACCTCAGATCAGCGTCTTGTGCCCCCATCAGACCTCAGATCAGCATCTTGTGCCCTCATCAAACCTCAGATCAGCATTTTGTGCCCCCATCAGACCTCAGATCAACACATTGTGCCCCATCAGACCTCAGATCAGCGTCTTGTGCCCCCATCAGACCTCAGATCAGCGTCTCGTGCCCCCATCAGACCTCAGATCAGCGTCTTGTGCCTTCCTTGTGCCCCCATCAGACCTCAGATCAGCATCTTGTGCCCCCATCAGACCTCAGATCAGCGTCTTGTGCCCCATCAGACCTCAGAATAACGTCTTGTGCCCCCCTCAGACCTCAGATCAGCCCACCAGCCACTTAAAAAGACATACTCACCTGCCATGCGCTGCCGCTGCCTCAGCTCCCGCGCTCCACTGTCTTCCCTTCCGGCGCGCACTATGACCTGACGCTGCGTCAGATCATAGTGTGCGCCGGGAGGGAAGACAGTGGAGCGCAGATCCTGAGGGCAGCAGCAGCGCAGGACAGGTGAGTATGTTTTTTTTAAGTGGCTGGGTGGGCTGATCTGAGGTCTGAGGGGGCACAAGAAGCTGATCTGAGGGGGGAACAAGAAGCTTATAGGGAGCGAATCCACCAGCAGTGTTTAACTGCTGTGTGGATGCCGCCCATCAGACTTACATAAAACTGCCGCCTGAGGCGAGATCCTCATCTCGCCTCATGGCAGAAGCGGCCCTGGTTCTCCGGTCTGAAGACGGAACGGAATGCTTTCAGGAGCATTCCGTTGTCTTCAGTTCAGTTTTGTCCCCATTGACAATGAATGGGGACAAAACTGAAGCGTTTTTTTCCGGTATTGAGCCCCTATGACGGAACTCAATACCGGAATTTAAAAACGCTAGTGTGAAAGTAGCCTTAGTCTGAAAAACCACACAGTAATATTCCGCACCTGCATGAAAAACACATAACCATTGATTTCAGTAATTATTTATCATATGTTATTTTTTCAATATTTGGGCGGATTTATAAAAAATGAAAAATTGGGGCTACACAGTGTGATTGGCTGCGCCAAGTGTCACATAACCAAAGATCGATGTGCAGCACTGCCTGTGTCATAGCTAATGAAAGAACATGGGGTTGTGTTGGGATCCACAAGTTGCTGCAACTGCAACCCGACAGTTTCAAGCAGGGGCAGACACAGACAGCAGAGGGCCCCTGTACAAAGTGAATGCGCCTGCCCCCCCTTCCTTCAGTGCTTTGTGGCAAGGGGCAGGGGCGCACCTAGCCGTTCTGCTGCCAGAGGCAAAAATTGAAGTGGTGCCCCTCCTCATTCCAAATTCTCAACCTAGCCCCTTCCCTCCAGCCCTACTGTTAAAGACATACTTGGGAGCCATTACATACAGCGCTACAAACATACAGAGGAATACAGCGCACATACTTCTTAGGTCCAGTGATGTCTCATTTGATGTAGACATTCTCTTTCCTCATCTTCTCCATTCAGACCGAACTGCCACAATGACTTCTTTCCGCCATCTCTTGTCTTTGCAGAGTTTAACAAAAAGAAGATAAATAAATAAAATAATCTACCAAAATAAAAATAACTGTGTGCAGGAAATAGTATTTCTGACACTAATAGTGTATTCGTAAGGTCCCCCCAAAATAATTGTGCTGAGCTGATACTGTGCCAGGATGCCCCCCACAATAATAGTCTCACTGTTGAAGGGTATATTAATTATTAATATTTTAGTTGATATTAATAATCAATATTCATAAATAGGCGTAACCGGCTATCGCTAGCTCCACCTATTTATTCCCTTTCTGCTGTCTGTTCCCTGCACTATGTGTACTACACTGTACTAAAGCGGCTACAAAAGACAGTGTATACAGTATTTAAATAATAAAAAGATTTATTACAAAATACTAACAGTCTACAGTCTAATTATTTATACTATATCTATATATATTTATATTGGCATATATAAATATATACACATATAGCCGCACAACAATACAATAACACAACCTCAGCATAAAAACTCAACTACACTACACAATCCCACATACAAATTCCACCCACAAACTATCTAAACACATACACTCACACAGAAATACATGTAATTACAGCAGTACCCTCCCAAGCCTATCTACTAGCTGTCCCTTAGGCTACTTTCACACTAGCGTTTTTAAATTCCGGTATTGAGTTCCGTCAAAGGGGCTCAATACCGGAAAAAAACGCTTCAGTTTTGTCCCCATTCATTGTCAATGGGGACAAAACTGAACTGAAGACAACGGAATGCTCCTGAAAGCATTCCGTTCCGTCTTCAGACCGGAGAACAAACCGCAGCATGCTGCGGTTTGCTCTCCGGTCCAGGCATCCGCACCAAGACGGATCCGGAATGACCCCCAATGCAAGTCAATGGGGACGGATCCGTTTGGTGTGGACACACCAGTAATCCGGATCTGTCCTCCATTGATTTCCAATGGGGGGTCATTCCGGATCCGGCATACATACACACAGACTACATACAAACAAACATACAGACATACATACAAACATACAGACATACATACATACTCACATACTCCCGGGACGCCGGCAGCAGGTCTTCACGCGCCTCCTGCACGCTGCGATGACGTTTCCCCACTGCGCCCAGCAGAGGGCGCTGTGGGGAATTGTCATCACTGCGCGCAGGAGGCGCGTGAAGACGTTCTGCCGGCGTCCCGGGAGTATGTGAGTATGTATGTATGTCTGTATGTTTGTCTGTATGTTTGTTTGTATGTAGTCTGTGTGTTGTTTTAATGTGTGTCATGTGTGGGGCCGGAGCGCTGCTCCGGCTCCACACATGTATAGCGTTAGCACGGATCCGTCGGCACCCTTTAGGTGCCGGATCCGTGCTAACGCTAGTGTGAAAGTAGCCTAAAAAGGGTTACTTGCAATTCAGGGGTTGTAGGGGAAACAAGGAATGCAAGGGGTTAAATGCAATAATAAAGGCACTGCAGGGGTCAGGAGTTTGGGGATAATCAGGGGTAACAGGGGGTTCCGGGGGTACTTTTCCAGTCTCTGTTTCTGGAGGGGCTGCTTGACTCCATGTACAGTATGTTGTCCTTCCTCTGTGGTGAAGAGTCTCTCTCCTTGTGGTCATGAAAGCTCTCCTCTTTCTTTGTCCATGAATATTTAAAGGCCTATATATATATATATATATATATATATATATATATATATATATATACATGCCTCATTATCAAGGGGCATGAATGCATATCAGGGGCGTAGCTAAAGGCTCATGGGCCCTGGTACAAGAGTTCAGCTTGGGCCCCCCCCCCCCAGCGCTGGTGCACCTAGCTTTTCTGCCGGCCAAGTCAAAAGTTGAACACCCCCCCCCCCCCATGCCAAATTCTCACCCTAAACTTTTCCCTCCTAACATTACGTATATCACTAGAGAACATACAGGGTAAGGCTACATTCACACGACGTTGTTTTTGCAGCCTCCGATCTGCATATTTTGCGGCTCAGATGCGGACCCATTCACTTCAATGAACACTGCGTGCTGTCCGCCTCTGTATGTCCATTCCTATTTTTGTCCATTTGCGGACAAGGATAGGCATTGTTACAGTGGATCTGCAAAAAAAACGGATGCCATACGGAACATCATCCTTTTTTTGCGGATCTGCAATTTGCAGACTGCAAAATACAATGTTCACGTGAATGTAGCCTAATACAGCGCCCCATACCTCTTACATTCAGTATAATACAGCGCCTCATACCTCGTACATCCAGTGATGTCTCCTCTGATGTAGATCTTCTCTTTCCTCATCTTCTCCTTTCAGACCAGACGCCATTTTTCATCCATTTCTCATCTCTGCAGTTTGACAGAAAAAAATCTGTTTACTACTTTTCCATCATCCTCCCGTCTTCTGGACAAATCATCCTACCACCTCCAGTACTGTGCCACTAGTACCACACAGATAGTGCCCTTCAATAATTATTGGCACACAGTGTCCTAAAATAACTGCGCCCAGCAAATAGTGTCCTGTAATAGTGTAAACATAACGTCCCCCAGAAATAACTGCGCTGATACTGTGCCAGGGTGCCCCCCACAGTAATAGTGCCCCCCACAGTAATAGTGCTCCCAACTAATAATTCTCTGCCAGCGTGCACTTGTTAGTAATAGTGCCCCCAACAGTACTAATGTCCCCACTGTGCCCCAGAAGTAATAATGCTTCCAATGTGCCAGTAAGAAGTGCCCCCAAAATTTCACCCCAATAATGTGCCAGTAAGAAGTGCTCCCCACCCATAGATGCCCCCCAAAATCATGTGCCAGTAAGAAATGCCCCCATGTGCCAGTAAAAATGCCCCCAGTGCCAGTAAAAATGCCCCCAGTGCTCCCATGCCATAAAGAAATGCCCCCAGTGCCAGTAAGAAATGCCCCCCAGTGCCCCATGTGCCAGTAGAAAAATGCCCCCAGTGCCAGTAAAATGCCCCCAGTGCCCCCATGTGCCAGTAAAAATGCCCCCAGTGCCAGTAAAAATGCCCCAGTGCCCCCATGTGCCAGTAAAAATGCCCCCAGTGCCAGTAAATGCCCCCAGTGCCCCTATGTGCCAGTAAAAATGCCCCCAGTACCAGTAAAAATGCCCCCCAGTGCCCCCATGTGCCAGTAAAATGCCCCAGTGCCAGTAAAATGCTCCCAGTGCCCCATGTGCCAGTAAAAATGCCCCCAGTGCTCCCATGTGCCAGTAAAAATGCCCCCAGTGCCCCCATGTGCCAGTAAAAATGCCCCAGTGCCAGTAAAATGCCCCCATGTGCCCCTAAAAATACCCCCAGTGCCCCCAATAGAGCTCCGGTCCGTGACTGCTACAATAAAAAAAAAATTAACACTAATACTTACCTCCATCAGGCTGGCAGCGATGCGATGCAGGCCTCTTCCGGCCTGTGTCCTGCGCTGTAGGCCTCTGATAGGCTGCAGGCCTAGTGCCTGCAGCCTATCAGAGGAACGGGCAGGGGAGACGCCTCTCCCTCCCCTGCCCCGCAGTACAGGCATCTTTATCGCTGTCCTGAGGACGGCGATACAGATGACTATGGAGATGAGCGCTTCCACAATGGAAGCGCTCATCTCCCTCTGCCCGCCGCCCCCAACTGTGCGCAGGGCCGCGCCGCACCTGGCTAATAGGCGGTGCGGCCCTGCAAGTGGCAAGGGGAGCCCTCGGGCCACTGCGACCGCTGCGACCCCTATAGCTATGCCACTGATGCATATACATATATATAAATATTTACCAACACTTCCTTCTACACTCACATATGGAAATAATTATCTACCAGAGTGCACTCAGTGTTCAGAGAGCTCACAATAGTAATAATGTCCCTATTATGGCCAAAAAAAGAAATAATTCCCCTATAGTGTCCATACTAGTAATCATGTTCCTCGTAGTCCCCCAGTGGTAGTAATTCTCCTTAAAGCACGTGCCAGTAGAAAAATGTCCCCTTATAATGTGCACCAGTACAAAAATACCCCCTTCTTTTCAGATCAGACCCCCATAGCAAATCCCAAATCAGATCCTCAAATCAAACCACCATATCAGATCCTCAAATCAAACCGCCATATCAGATCCTCAAACCCCCATATCAGATCCTCAGACCCCCCTTATCAGATCTTCAGACCCCCTTATCAGATCCTCAGAACCCCATATCAGATGCTCAGACCCCCATATCAGATCCCCTTATAAGATGCTCAGACCCCCATATCAGATGTTCAGGTCCCCATATCGATGCTTAGACCCCATATGAGATGCTCAGACCCCCATCAGACCTCAGATTGGACTCAAAATAAATAAATAAATAAATAAACTTACCTCTCCTGCTCATCCACTGCTCTCCATGTCCGCTGTCCTATCCTGCAGTCTCCGCTTGTTGGTCTCATCCGGCCCGTGCTGCACTGTCACCTGACTGCATGTAGCGGCAGGTCATAGTGCACGCTGTACGTCCTGACACTGTATACAGTTAGGACAGTGCAGCACAGCCCGGAGGAGACTAAGGAGGACGGGTGAGTACAGCGCTCACAGCACTTCACTCGCCCAGCTCCTGCAGACTAGTGAGCACCTCTATAATATAAATGCTCAATAGTATTCACGAATGGGCCCCCTCATGCTGCAAATTTCAAATTCTGCACGCCAGGTCAATTTCCAGTACCCTTAAGCCACCTGCACACGGGTGAGGGGGAATGGTCATAAGATCAACTCAAATTTCCATGTGGATTTATGTGCGTTTTTGCAGCATATCCGCACCAAAATCCACAATGTATAATTTTCTCACCCTTCCATTGAAAAGGGTAAATCCATAGCAAAAACAACAAACATAATTGACACGCTATTTATTTTGAAATCCTCCCGGTAGGTCAATTTGTGTAATCTCATACACATTGCTGCTACTTGTAATACTCTGTGTTTTTCCGTGTAGGAATCTGTGCTTTAAGACCACCTGCACGTTGCGGAACATATGCGGTTTTTCCGTACAGTTTCCCTTGTAGAAAAACCACAGCATATTACAGATCACCACTGGATCCCTATTGCATATAATGGGATCCAGCGATGATCTGATCGGTTTCTGGCATCAGTTTTTGGTCCGGCCAGCCGGCAGCCAGCATTTGTGCCGGGTCAGGCAGCTGGATCTTTTAGACAGACATATGAACAAGGCCTTTGGTTTGTAGTGTGTATTTTGTAGTTTCCTATCGGCTTTCTGCAAAATGAATGACTTTTGAAAAAAAAAATATGTTGTGTGTTTTTTTTCCCTATAGAAATATATGATGGAGAAACGCCTGAAAAAAGAATATCATTCCTAGAGCATGCTGTATTTTATGGGCATATCAGATGCACACTTTGGTAGTTATTTATAAAGGTGTAATTAAATGGTGAATTCCTCAGCTAACGGTAGAATTAAAAAAGATCTTCAGAGTTTTCAGACAATAATTACTTTTACATCAATTTAGTTTTAGGCAAAGGTTTCATAATCCTTTTTATTTGCACCCAGGAGGGAAAAGTGTTTCCATGCCTCTGGTTTGAAAGCAAATTTGCCTATTAAGGCCTTTTTCACACATTAGTAATTTGATCAGTTAGTTCCATCATTGATTGTGAGCCAAAACCAGGTGTGGGACAAAAGCACAGAACAGTTGCAGATCTTTTCATTATACCTAATCTCTGTGTAGCCTCTACTCCTGGTTTTGGTTCACAAAAACTGATAGATATAACTGATCAAATAACTGACGTGTGAACAAGGCCTAAGACGTGAATGTGCTTTAGTTCTTGATGTTGAGCAATGCCAAGCTTTTCTTGTATCATACTAGAACCGGTTATTCCTAACTTAGGAAGAGGGAGGCTAATGTTAGCTCTTGATAAAAAGCCAAAGAAAAAAAAATAAAACATGACATACTCTAACCCAGATTGAAAACCTTAATTAGATAAATTTACCAGGCATGAACACTATTATATAAAAGCACACAGGTATGCTTGGATAGAGGCCCATTACATATTCATTGTTTGTACTTTTCCATTCCAAATAAAGTTATTTTTCTGAACTAAAGTTAACTGACCCTAGGCAGTTTATTTTAATTATTTTAATTAAAAAATATAAGAACAACATGACTAGATGTTGTGCCAGGTGTACAAAACGGTACTCCTGTTACAAATTATTTAAAGTTAACTTTAAGGTCTCACGCACACGACCTTATCCATTTTGTTGTCCGCAAATCATGGATCCTCAAAATACGGATGCAGTCCATCCGCATTTTATTTGCGCATTGTTTTTAATGGATCCGTAGTCTGCATTATACAGATATAATCTATCTTTTTGCAGAACGGACATATGCGGATGATCCGTGTGCTTTCAGCATCCGTACATCCATTCCGCAAAGGCATAGAAGATGTCCCATACTTTTCCGCAAAATGTGGATCACGGACCCATTGAAGTCAATGGGTCTGAAAAAAATTCATATGCAACACAGACTGTAGCCGTATTTTGCAGATCCGCGATTTGCCAACTAGAAAGTGACTATGGTCATGGGGACCTAAGACAAAGATATACAAGCATTCAAAATATTGCATACACAAGATATATCGATATTACCCATTAACCCCTTCACGCCCAGCGCCGAAATAGTACTACAGCGCGCTGCGTGAAGGGGCTTCACGCCCGGCGCCGTAGTACTACAGCGCGCTGATCGGGCGGGTGCAGGAGCTGCGCCCGCCCGATCAGCTGCAGGGGTCCAGCTGTTCCCAGTAGCCGGACCCCTGCTTCATACGCCCGCATCGGTGAAAACACAGCACATGTTTGCGGGCGATGCGGGCGTGGGCAGAGAGAGTCCATTGTAATGCATTGTAAAGGGGATCAGACCCCTAAAAGTTAAATAAAGTGAAAAAAAGTGAAAAAAGTAAAAAAAAAATAAAGTTTTACAAAAAATAAAAGTTTCAAGTAAAAAAAAGCGCACTTTTCCCAAAATAAAGTTAAAAAAAATTGTAAATAAAAGGGAAAAAAAGAAAAGTATACATATCGACCGGCTCTATAAAAATATCAAAGCACAGATTTCCACTGGTCTAATGTCCATTCCTTGTGTTCTTTAGCCCAAACAAGTCTCTTCTGCTTGTAGCAGCTATTTTACCATGAAAGCCTGCTGCACACAGTCTCCTCTTAACAGTTGTTGTAGAGATGTGTCTGCTGCTAGAACTCTGTGTGGCATTGACCTGGTCTCTAATCTGAGCTGCTGTTAACCTGCGATTTCTGAGGCTGGTGACTCGGATGAACTTATCCTCCGCAGCAGAGGTGACTCTTGGTCTTCCTTTCCTGGGGCGGTCCTCATGTGAACCAGTTTCTTTGTAGCGCTTGATGGATTTTGCAACTGCACTTGGGGACACTTTCAAAGTTTTCCCAATTTTTCAGACTGACTGACCTTCATTTCTTAAAGTAATGATGGCCACTTGTTTTTCTTTACTTAGCTGCTTTTTTCTTGCCATAATACAAATTCTAACAGTCTATTCAGTAGGACTATCAGCTGTGTATCCACCTGACTTCTGCTTCTGCCCAACACAACTCATGGTCCCAACCCTATTTATAAGGCAAGAAATCCCACTTATTAAACCTGACAGGGCACACCTATGACGTGAAAACCATTTCAGGTGACTACCTCTTGAAGCTCACCAAGAGAATGCCAAGAGTGTGCAAAGCAGTAATCAAAGCAAAAGGTGGCTACTTTGAAGAACCTAGACTATAAGACATATTTTCAGTTGTTTCACACTTTTTTGTTAAGTATATAATTCCACATGTGTTAATTCATAGTTTTGATGCCTTCAGTGTGAATCTACAATTTTCATAGTCATGCAAATACAGAAAACTCTTTGAATGAGAAGGTGTGTCCAAACGTTTGGTCTGTACTGTATAAACTAATGCTATATTCACCATCTATTTATTATCTATCTATCTATCTATCTATCTATCTATCTATCTATCTATCTATCTATCTATCATATCTTTCTGTCCCTATTAATCAGTATATTGAACAGGGGCAGTTTGCTGCTTCTGGTAAAGTAAAAGCCAAGTAAAAACAATTCTGAGACAAATAGTATTTATGAAATATGATCCAGAAGCTAAACATTATTTTGTGACTTTGCCAAATACAGTCAGAAGACAGCATCAGTAATTGCTGTGTCAACTTTCCGCTTCGTCCTCAGTTAGTGACAAAAATACCATAGTTCTGAAACTTGGACAAAGTTTTGCCACACTGACTAAATTTTGGTATGCAGACAGAATTCTGGCACACAGACACATTTTTGCAGCACAGACAGAATTCTGGCGTAAATCTGGCGCAGTATTTATATGTCAAGTTTATAAAGGTCCATGCAACTGAATATTAAATTTGTCTGTTATTAAGGCTGGGATTCGTATTGGTAGACTGTGCAAAGTTTGACAGTATTAGTAAATCTGCCTCATTGTTACAAATTAATTTCAAAGTGAATATTACTTAGGGTGACCATCCATCCTCCTTTTCCCAGACATGTCCTCTTTTTGGGACATAAAAAAAAACTGTCCAGCCAGGATTTTTTATTTAATTAAAATGTCTGGGATTCTGAAGAATGAGTGGTCACTATTACTAATGAGCGCTTCCATTGCGGAAGCACTCATCATTACACAGGACCTGTGAGCCAGAGAGCGGTGAGTGTGCTGGTATCACTCACTGCTCCTTTGCCTTCTGGCAGCCGCACTGCATCCTGACTTAGACGTGCCCAATGACCTGATGCTGTGCAGATGTCATGTCACAGTGAAGAGCAGCAAGTGAAGAGCAGCAAGAAAATCCGAGCTGTGGAGGTGCTGTCTGGAGCAGAGGTCTGCAGGGATGGAAGTGTGTGTGGGGGAGGTCTGATCTGAGGTCTGCAGCGATGGGAGTGGGGGGCTCTGATCTGAGGTCTGCAGGGTTCTAAGCGGGGGAGGGGTTTGATCTGAGATCTGCCAGGATCTGATTGGGGGAGTCTGATCTGAGTATGGGGTCTGATCTGCAGTCAGGCAAGAATCTGAGCAGGGGTCTGATGTGAGGTCTGCAGGTATCTAATTGGGAGTGGTCTGACCTGAGGTCTGCAGGAATCTGAGTGGGGGTCTGATCTGAGGTCTGTAGGGATATGAGTATGGGAGGTCTGATCTGAGGTCTTCAGGGATCTGAGTGGGGGGTACGATCTGAAATCTGCAGGGATCTGTGGAAGGGGTGGCACATGAATATTGGGATCTGATCTAAGGTCTGCAGGCATCTGAAGGAAGAGGTTTTAGGGGGGCATTTGAATTTTGGGGTCTGATCTCAGGTCTGCAGGGATCTGGGGGAATGAGGTTTAGGAGGCCACATTAATTCTGGGGTCTGATCTTAGGTCTGCATTTAAGAGAAAGAGGTTATAGGGGGCTGCATGAATTTGGAGTCTGATCCTGAGGTCTGTATGAATTTGTGGTCTGTATAAATTTGGAGTTTGATATTTTTTTGTCAATTTGGGGCTAATCTGGGGTCAGTATTAATTTTAGGAGGTCTGTCGGGAGGTCTGTATTAATTTTGGGGTCTTGTCTAGGGTTTGATGCCTAAAGTTTGTGCCCCATCATTTTCTAGTTCTATAGCCATGCCCTTTGGCACTTTAATTTTGGCAGTACAGTATTTGGGGTCATTAGCAGCACTGTCGGTACAGTAATGTGGGCACACATGGAAGTAGCGGGTACAGTATTGGTGGACACTACAGGGTGGCAGCATTAAAGGGGCAGCCGGATAGGGGAATTCTTTGCTATAGAGGGATAGACTGCAGAAGCAATGAGACAAGGCAGAGGTGTAAACTGAATCTCCTGGGCCCTAATGTATAATCTGTAACAGGCCTCATCTACAGTATGCCATTTATTAATCTTGGTGTCTCGTTATATAGCAGAGGGGGTAGTACACTCCTGGCCAAAGATGTCTGCGCATGATGATTTGAACCAAAGGGCGAAGAAAAGGAAAATGAACAAGCATCCTAATATCTAATTGTGAGAGGTACATACCTTATGGGAATAAAAGGTTAAGGAACAAGAAAAAAACAATTTGGATAAATAGAACTGTAAAGAAAGCAATAAATGACAAACAAAAAAGCATTTAAATCACTAAAACAGGAGGGGAGCGAGGAAGCATTGAAAAACTATAATGAAAAAAATAGAATATGTAAAAGACAAATAAAAACAGCCAAACTAGAGACCGAGAGATTAATCGCCAAAGAGAGTAAAACTAACCCTAAAATATTCTTTAATTATATAAATGGTAAAAAGTATAAACCTGAAGGTGTCGGCCCCTTACAGAGTAATGAGGGGGGAGTTGCAGAGAGCGATGAGGAGAAAGCAAAACTACTAAATATCTTTTTCTCCACTGTATTCACTGAGGAAAATAAACTGTCAGATGAAATGCAGAATATAAAAGTAAATTCCCCATTAAAAGTGCCCTGTCTGACCCAGGAAGAAGTACAGCGGCGTCCTAAAAAGATTAAAATAGACAAATTGCCAGGACCGGATGGCATACACCCCCGTATCCTAAGAGAATTAAGTAATGTCATAGCCAGACCCTTATTTCTGATATTTAAGGACTCTATACTGACAGGGAGTGTTCCACAGGATTGGAGCATAGCAAATGTGGTGCCAATATTCAAAAATGGTCCAAAAACAGAGCCTTGGAACTATAGGCCGGTAAGTTTAACATCTGTCGTGGGTAAACTGTTTGAGGGTTTTCTAAGAGATGCTATCTTGGAGTACCTCAATGAAAATAAGCAAATAACTCCATATCAGCATGGCTTCATGAGGGATCGGTCATGTCAAACCAATTTAATCAGTTTCTATGAGGAGGTAAGTTCTAGACTGGACCGAGGCAAATCAATGGATGTCGTATATCTTGACTTCTCCAAAGCCTTTGACATGGTACCACATAAAAGGTTAGTATATAAAATGAGAATGCTTGGCCTGGGAGAAAATGTCTGTATGTGGGTAAGTAACTGGCTCAGAAAACAGAGGGTGGTTATTAATGGTACATACTCAGATTGGGTCACTGTCACTAGTGGGGTACCACAGGGGTCAGTATTGGGCCCTATTCTCTTCAATATATTTATTAATGATCTTGTAGATGGCTTGAACAGTAAAATATCAATGTTTGCAAATGACACTAAACTGTGTAAAGTAATTAACACAGAAGAGGACAGTACACTGCTACAGATGGATCTGGATAGACTGGAGGCTTGTGCAGAGAAGTGGTAGATGAGGTTTAACACTGACAAATGTAAGGTTATGCATATGGGAAGGAATAATGCAAGTCACCAGTACATACTGAATGGTAAAACATTAGGTAACTCTGACATGGAAAAGGACCTAGGAATTTTAGTGAACAGCAAACTAAGCCGTAGAAACCAGTGTCAGACAGCTGCTGCCAAGGCCAATAAGATAATGGGTTGCATCAAAAGAGGCATAGATGCCCATGATGAGAACATAGTCCTGCCACTTTGCAAATCACTAGTCAGACCACACATGGAGTACTGTGTACAGTTCTGGGCTCCTGTGAACAAGGCAGACATAGCAGAGCTGGAGAGGGTTCAGAGGAGGGCAACTAAAGTAATAACTGGAATGGGTGGACTACAGTACCCAGAAAGGTTATCAAAATTAGGCTTATTCACTTAGAAAAAAGATGACTGAGGGGAGATCTAATAACTATGTATAAATATATCAGGGGTCAGTACAGAGATCTCTCCCATGATCTATTTATCATCAGGACTGTGACTGTGACGAGGGGACATCCTCTGCATCTGGAGGAAAGAAGGTTTGTACACAAACGTAGAAGAGGATTCTTTATGGTAAGAGCAGTGAGACTATGGAACTCTCTGCCTGAGGAGGTGGTGATGGTAAGTTCACTAAAAGAATTCAAGAGGGGCCTGGATGTATTTCTGGAGGGTAATAATATTACAGGTTATAGTTACTAGAGATGGGTCGTTGATCCAGGGAGTAATTCTGATTGTCTGATCAGATCCAGTCGGGAAGGAATTTATTTCCCTAAAGTGGGGAAAATTGGCTTCTACCTCACAGGGTTTTTTTGCCTTCCTCTGGATCAACTTGTAGGAAAACGGGCCAAACTGGATAGACAGATGTCTTTTTTTCGGCCTTATAAACTATGTTACTATGTAACAACTGAAATCTGTGGAGACATCACCTGTAAGTCACTGGATTTACATTGGCTATACCTGTGAATGTGTTTTTTTATAAAATGTGTTTAAATCTCTTTATTAGAAAGTAGGGTCAGTGTTAAAGATGAGCGAATCATCCAAAATTCACTTCGCCGAATATTCGCCGAATTTCTGACAAGATTCGTACTTAAACGAATTTATTCGGTCGAATCTACGTTCAAAAAACAATCGTTGTTTTGCGTACATTTCTGCACAAATTACGAACGTTCTGTACATTCAGCGTAGGTAACATGTAATCCACATGGATAATAGAAAATAGCAGCAAATAGAGAACTCTTTTTGCAAATGGGGCTCCCAAATAACCTGAGAAGGGGGGAAAAAGGAAAATAGGTGCGCTTAGGCGCAACTGGGACTTTTCTGCAGAATGGGGGGGAGTCCTGACTGACAGCCATGTCCACTCCAGCTGAGTGAGAGTCAAACGGGGGCAATACATACATATTAGAAAATAGCAGCACATAGAGAACCCTTTTTGCAAAGGGGGCTCCCAAATAACCTGAGAAGGGAGAAAAAGGAAAATAGGCGCGCTTAGGCGCAACTGACACTTTTCTGCAGAATGGGGGGGGGGGAGTCCTGACAGCCATGCCCATCTGGGTGAGAGTCAAACGGGGGCAATACAAACAACTAAACATAAAAAGTGTCAACTAGCTCTCACCCGTCAGGTGCAGTCCATGGTGTGGCTCCCATAGGTCCTCCTGAGTTGTCCATTACATCACCCAGCCACTAGAATGGTTCCTCAGATGAGGGACCTGAAGTCCTCCTCGCTGGAACTGCTGCTAAACGTCATCAGAGGACGCTTCTGCCTCTTGTAGGCCACGCTAGCCTCTTCTTCCGGAATTCGGACTTGACCGGGTCCGGGTGGTGGTGACGAAGGCAAGCGTTGCAGCCATTTGCGCTTTTCCGGATCCTCCTGCCGGGACAGCAGGGGTAAGGATTCTGGCTGCAGCGGTTATGGCAAGGTTGCATCCAGGGAAGTAGCCCCAGCTTCCCTGGCTGCTGCTAGCAGCTGGTATTGGTGGATGACCGTGGATTGGAACATAAATGATGTTGTCGTCAGCTGACCCAGCTGAAAGGACTGTGGTGGTGGTGGTGCTGGCAGTCCAGGAATCAGAGGCTCCGGCTGTGGCTTTTCCCTGAACCGGAGGACGCCATCTGGGGACTCCTGAAGGCAGCGCAAGCGTTCTGGACCTGGTGGTTCATCCGGCCACACTTCAGGTTCGGTTGTAGGTACCAGCGGCTTTGAAAGGCGGGTAACCCCGGTGGCAAAGGGGCCTTTCAGGGACACCATGGGGGTGTACTCCACCTGATCCCCCATGTACAGGCTGTGCCGAGGTTGTGGCAGGTACAGCCGTTTCACCGACCTGCGGCCCACAAAATACTCCTTTCCGTCCTCATCGTCTGCCAGGAAGCCAGACCCTCTCTAAACGGAAAACCACAGGACCATTCCCTTTCGGCGTTCCAATGCAGGATCTCCTGGCCTTGGGTGGTCCAGTACCTGGATGACCCAGTCCTCCATGGCTTTTTTTCAGTCCCAGAGGGTCTGCGCATGGGCCATCACCGATGGTGGCACAATCGGGTTCTGCCTTATGGAAGGTGTTGTCGTGGATCTCCTCCTGGGCGGCGAAGTGGACGCTCCAGCCGCCTCCACCGCACGAGCGACAGCAGACGCTCCAGCCGTCTGATGACGAAGAACCGCCTCACAATGCGCAGCTAACTCCGCAGGCGGTAAGGAGAATAAGGGCACTGTCGGTGGTTTACTCGCCTTCAGTTCAGAGCGTGACACCCTGATGTCTGGAGCGGGCGGTGGTTCAGGAAACTCGTCCCCAAAGGCCATCTGGTTCCAGTTGGGACGCAGCTCTTTAGCCATGCTTGCTACTTGCTCAGTGTTCAGCGCTGGTCTAAACTGGTTCAGAGGAGGGTGGAGTACTGAGGGAGGAGTCTTCAATCCCTATACATGCAAATAGTTAGATCCCGGTGGGCCGGGCTGGTTTTTTCCAGTTCTGAGGGGGGCGTATCTTCACTTTCCCGCTCTTGCGGGGGCGTATCGTCGTATTCCCGCCTCGCGCAGAATGCGTACGTTTCATACGTATTGTTAGCATTCAAAATTTTGCAAAGATTTAAGAATAATACTTCGCAGGAGAAAATTTCCAAGATTCGATACGAATCTACGAAGCGGCGAATAGATTCGCTTATCTCTAGTCAGAGTAAATTGATATGGGGGGAGGTGGGGGGCACTGCTCTGTTTCGGCACCAAAATACCTTGTCCCTGCCCTACTCATTAGTACAGCTTTAGAGGACAGGAGAACCCAGGGAGCGTTGAATATGTGCTTTACCTTCACCATTCCCTAGATCTCTTTTGTAGGTGCCAGCACTGCCTGTGCATACACTGCATACATCATACAGCATCAGGATGCAGTGCAGCGCTGGCAACAATCCTGCCTCAAGTGTCCTCCTTTTTGAAAACCAAAATATGGCAGATTTTGGGCTGTCTCTAACCCCAGATCAGAGACGATAAATACTGGTCCTGATTTAAAAATCTTCCATTGGGTCTAGGTTTCTTGAAGCAGGAAACAAAATACCTTCCTTTCCCAATTACATTCCCTTATGTCAGGGATTGTTTCAGTCTCCCGGAGATGTGACGAGAACAATGGCATTTATCTTCGTACCTTCTGATCCTGTAGATTGGTCTTCTGCTTCTGGTTTGAGGTGATACATGTGATTTGCACTGTGACTGGGCTTACTGTGGACATGGGTCCAGTGATGATCATTCTCCATCACTGCAAGAAATCTCTTACCATCTACAAGTGGTTCATATCTACCATAATTTTCGCCCCATAAGACGCACTCCCCCCCCACCCCCACCCAAAGTGGGGGAAAAAATGTCACTGCAACTTAAGGAATGAATACTAATGAGAGCTTCCATTAGGGAAGTGCTCTTTAGTACCGGAGGACTGGGAAGCGGTGAATGTAGCACTCCCAGGGCTCTGTACTCACGCTTCCTGGTCCTCTGTGACTGTGCACAACATGAGGACGCTCTCTGACCTCACACTGTGCGCGACGGATCACAGCACAGCCGTGGCAGGAAGAAGAGAGCTGGATCCTGGGAGCCCGCGGCATCCGGAGCAGGAGAGCTAGCAGAAGTTGGAGTCTCATCTGAGGTCTAAATGGGAGGTGTTATTTATATTGGGGCTCTTATCTGAGGTCTGATTGGGGGTCATTTACATTGGGAGTCTGATTCAGAGTCTGATCTGAGGTCTAATAAAAATATTTTTTTTCTTATTGTCCTTCTCTAAAACCTAGGTGCGTCTTATGGGCAGGTGCGTCTTATAGGGCGGAATATATACAGTACTAGCAGAAGGACCCTTCGCACGGGTATATTTCATCTACTTCATTTAATGTTTGTGTGTGTTGTTAAAAGATATCAACAGTATCCCCAATAACAGTGACCTCTACAATACCCCGCCCCTTAACACTGACCCCCGCACAGTGCCCCACCTCCTTTAAATAGGACCTCCACAGCAGCCCACCCCCTTAACTTTGACCTTCACAGCAGCCTGCCCCTTTAACAGTGAGTTTCACAGCACCCCACTTCCTTGACACTGACCTCCTCAGGGTCCTGCTCCTTAACATTGGCCTCCATAGGGGACTGTCTCCTTATCTGTGACCTCCACTGTTCCCTGCCCCCTTAACAGAAACCTCAACAGCACCCGTTACTTTAACAGTGACCTCCACAGCAGCATACCCCCTTAACAGTAACATCCACAGTGAACGCCCCTTTAACAGTGACCTCCACAGTGTCCACCCCTTTAATAGTAGCCCCTGCCCCCTTAACAGTGACCTCTACTGCACCCCACCCCTTAACACTGACTCCATAGGGGACCATCCCCTTATCTGTGACCTCCACTGTTCCTTGCCTCCTTAACAGAGACCTCCACAGCACCTGTCCCTTTAACAGTGACTGCCACAGTACCCTGCTGCCTTAACAATGACCTCCACAGCAGCTGCCCTTTTAAGAGTGGCCCCTGCCCCCTTAACAGTGACCTCCACAGTGGCCTGCCCCCTTAACAGTAACATCCACAGTGAACACACCCTTTAACAGTGACCTCGACAGTGCCCATCCCTTTAACAGTGATCAACACAGCAGCTGCCCCTTTAATAGTAGCCCCTGCCCCTTTAACAGTGACCACAACGACTTGGGTCACGCAACATTGATGTCGCTCCAATGTCGCGCAACAATTTTTATAATGCCAGGCTATGGTGTCGCACTGCGGTATGCAACATGCTGCGACTGCGACACGACAGTCGCAAAAATCCATCCAGGATGCAGTCGCAGCATGTCGCGTGTCGCAGTGCAACACATGGACTATCATTATAAAAATTGTTGTGCGACATATGTAGCAGTGTAGTTGTGCTCTATGTTTCGTGTGACCCTAGCCTAAAGCTGACCTACAGCAGTGAAGAAAAATGGCTGGGTTGTTATGGAAACCTGGAGTAAAAATGTGTGCATGTGACCGTGTGTAAGAAGCAGGCTAGACCAAGGCCTGTGGGAGGTAAGCACTGAATTGTGTTTCGGGGAGCTATTTACCTGAGCTCCTCAGCTGGCTGCTAATTACCTCTCATTACCAGCCTGGTTACTACACAGAGCGAAAACCTATTTCCCAAGTCTTTCTTCTCACCCAGCTTCCTCTGCCCTGCCCCTTTAAAGCTGACCTATAGCAGTGAAGAAAAATCGCTGGGTTGTTATGGAAACCTGCAGTAAAACTGTGTGTATGTGGAGAGTAAGGGCCTGCGAGCTTCTATTGGCTTATAAAGGACATGTGACCGTGTGTATGGCAGTTGGGATATGAAGAGAATGACTTCCAGGCTAATTCAGGTCATTTTTTGGGATTATCTCAGGAACGATACGTCCTAGAGAGCTGAGACCCGGTCTAAAACCTTCCCGGACACCTGATGTATCTATGTGCCAAATTTAGTGCAGATCGGTCAAGTTGTTTGGTACCGCGCATAAAGAACAGACAGACAGACGATAAATATGTCAAATTCTACACAACATGTAGAATTTTGCATGGGATCTGCTAGTCCATTCTACACACCTTTTTTCCCCTAGGATGTCCCTTTGCTTCCCCATTTCCTGTAATTAGAGAAATGTCTTAATTTTGGGTTTGGCCAGTAATCTAATGTGTGTCTGATCCTGTGTTCCCACAGGGGATAAGCTGATGCCAGAGGAGTCTCCATTGTGAACACGTGCACACTTGACCAAGCTGAGTGTACATTTGTATGGGAGAGTTGTAGCAGATGGAAAATATCTAAATGAATAATGTGCAGTCACATCCCACATTGTGGACTGATAAGGAGATCTAGATCTACAAATGAGAAGAAATGGCTTTCTTAATTAAACATAAGGAACTGATGCCAGGAAGTTTAGCACTAGGAAAAACTACTTAGAGTGTAATAGTGCATCAGTCGTTCCTAGCCAGTTGAAATTCTTCCAGGCTGGGAACTTAAATGGAAATCAAGTGAAGACTGATTAATACACAAGGCATTGGATAAACACAGCTGTGTGCTGTTTGTATAACAGGCCGGGTTTACATGGCCTAGCGTGTAGGATGTTTTTTTTTATTTATTGCACCCATACACTTTTATTTTATTTAATATCTTGATCATTTATAGTAGATCAGACATTTAAAGAGAATCTGTCACACCCCATCTACCCTATAAACTAATAGTATATACACTCCCATTGTTTAATATACATTTCCCTCTCATCGTATGTTATAAAGTCAACTCTTTACCTGTAAACCATCCCTGTTAACATTTCTTGCAACAAATGTAAATAAGGAAAGAAGAATTCGATAGACGCAATGTGCAGGAGATCAGGCCGATGTCTTCAGGCTCATTATAATTGTCTCCGCCCCGCTTTACTGATTGACAGCTGTGCTGCTGCTTCTTCTGCTGCTGTGTCCTTCTTCATTGTTAGTCCCTTAACTTGCACTTTCCTCTGGCCTCATTATGTTAAAGCGCATGCGCTCTAGTTAGTTGAAGCAGCAGGGCTTGACTACTATGTATTCAAAGCGCAGACGCGAGATTCCTAGTGTGAGTTGGATTGCAGTAGGCAGTTCTCATAGGATGAAGACAGTGTTTCAAAAATCACACGGCTGTGGCGTGATGGCGATTTATAGCTTGTCGGCATAAATGGCAGGAAAACAGTTCTACAGTAGAGCACAGATAAATTGAGAATAAAAAAAAATTGTGGTCTGAAACACATAAATCCAATGGATATTAGACTGCATGAACAGTTTATGTTGTGACATGTGGGTGACAGATTCCCTTTAATATGTTGTGGCTGTTCACAAGTATTTTACCTGCTAGAAAGGTACATGATGTAATCTGTGGTAAATGTAATCTTTTTACCAGTGTCTGTGTTTGTGAGTTATCCCCTCCCTTCTGCTTCTTGGCTGTGTAATGTGACTAGCACTCTGATCTCCAAATAATACAGCATCTTATGTGTGGATAGGAAGTCAATTTATCTATGTATTCCTATGGAAGCCTTAATGTCAGTCTCATATGAATGAATGGATAAGTAACTGACTTCCTGTCTTGTGTCAGTTGGAGATCAGAGAGTTGGTCATATGACACAGCTAGGGATCACAGGGGAGCTTATAACTCACAAATACAGTCACTGGTAAGAAGATTACATTCACTACAGATTACATTATACCTTTTTAACAAGTCAGAGAATAACATTTTTTTGTGGGTGAGATTAGAGATTTTACTCAAAATATTTAACTCTGTTTTTTTTTTCAACATGACATTTATAATATGCTTTCCATTGTAATTAATAACACAGATGAATGTCAGTAACAGTATGGGTGGGTTTCCATGTTGCTTTTCTGTTGCTTTTAAAAAAACGCATTGTAAGAAAACAGCATAAGAAAAGCATGCATTTTTTATTGCAATTGTTTTTTGTTTTGTTTTTTTACAGGTGAATTATGTTAATTCAATGTGGTAATTACCTATGCAGTATTTATAGGTGAAACACTTTGATTTACTATGTTTCACCCGTGAAGTGTTTTTGATGCGTCCTCTGCTATGTGATTTTGATGCATTTTTACAGAGCAATCCGAAAGCAATGTGTCGCTCACGTTTATCTGCATTATTACGTTACAATGGAAAGCATATTATAAATGTCATGTTAAATTTAAAAAATTGTATCAGTAAACAATATCTTTATAGTGCCACTTAATTTCTTCTTTATTTGTCCTGCTCACTGAGAAGGCTGCGCATGCTCAGTTTCATCCTTCAATTGCCTCCTGAGCTGTGATAGGGAGAGCATGGACACACCCCCTTAGATGCAGGGGAAAAGACACTCCCCTTGAGCTATCAGCTTGATATAAATCTAGCAGAGCAGTGAATGTAATCTCTGGATCCATGTGAGGTACAGGGCAGGTTCTAGCTCTGTTAGAAAGAGGTTGTCATGTACTATATGATGCCTGAATTTTCATGTTTTACATTATTCATGGGATAACCCCTTTAAGTATTTTTCTTAAACTTTATTTTTCTTTTAAAAAATATTTAAAGGGAATTTGCCACCACATACCTGCATATCAATCCAAATGAATTGTTAGATGTACACTGGTCTCCTGGGTAAAACACTCTTTATCCCGTCCCAATTGGTGCCCAAATTCCTGAGAAATTCTTATTTTTCTGATATGCAAATTGACTGCTCAGTGCAATGAGGGTGTCACAGTTATACCTCATTGTACTAAAAACTATGTAGTTTATTCTTGCCCCCCCCCCTCAGCTTTGAGTGACAGCACCAGGTAGTGGTGATGTAATGTCTCATCACCCTGTACTCTCACACAGGTATTGGCACACATAGAGGACAGACCTGATGCATGTCAGACAGAAGTCTGTATGCACGTGCGCTGATCCCTGAGGTAAACATGCAGGCACAAGGGTCCAGGGCCAGGCAAGATTATGTTGCTCCTGCCTGTCCCTGTCACTCAGAGCAAGGGGAACAGGGTGGGTAGCAATAAGGAGCATGGCTTTTGGCACAACGAGGTCCAATGGTGATGCCCTCATTGCACTGAGCAGTTAATCTGCGTATCAGAAAAAACAAGAATTTCCCTGGAATGTGGGCACCCATTGGCATAGGAGAAAGAGTGTTGTGACCCGCATACATCAACAATTCATTTGGATTGATATGCGGGTATGTGGTGACAGATTCCTTTTGAAACTGCTTCTGACAAATATATTCACTAAATATAAAATATCATATATATTTGGGGAAAAATCTTGCTAAAAATGTATAATGTATAACCTACTGTAAACTATCAAGATATTAAGTAAAATAGAAACGTAAGTACACTTGCACACACAGGTTTTTGCTGGCATTTTTCTGTAGTTTTGCATTATTAGTTTTTTGCACTTTGCTATTCCATCATTTTTCACTGTAAAATGCTAGCTCCACATGCTGTAGTTTTTCAGACTACGGGGGGGGGGGGGGGGGGCTAAAATGGCATGAAGAAAATGCTAGACAGACTGCAAAAAGTGCTAAAAAAAACCACAACAAAACACCACGGCAAAAAATTCAGGTATCCAAAAAAAAACCACAAGCAGTTATTCTGCCATTTTTTAGTAGTAAAAGAAACTGTGTAGAAATCCTAAGGCTGCAATCAGGGATAGACTGGGAACTGATAGTAGCCTTGGAAAAAAACCTGAAAGTGGCCCCATTTTGTAGTTGGATCCGAGTTGACAGAAGGCAGTGCCAACACAAAAAGGTGGGGCCAGCAATACCACATGGTGGCAGATTATACCACTCCAGCAGGGCTAAATACCACAGTGCAGTACAAAATACCTTCCCAAAAACTGCCCCTTTGTGATGGCCAGAGCCAGTTGCCACATTGTGTCCTCCTACTCCAGTTGCTTTAGGTTAGCAATGCAGTTGAATTCTGGAGTCAGCAGGGGAGCCTCAGATAATTATTTACTGGCTGATGGCCATGAGGATGGCTCAGGCGGCCACTTGGGCATCGGTCCACCAAGAAGTCTCCCAGTAGAGTCTATGGCCAGTCCGCCCCTGGGTGCAATAAATAAAAAAAACAAAGTGTGCAAACAAAAAAAACAATAAGAAGAACTAACAAACTATAGAGATAATTGTAATTTATGTAAAATAATAATGTACCGAACCTGGAGACAGAGAGGCTCATTGTCCAAGTGAGGAGAACTAAGGCTTTGTGCATGGAGTCAGGACCTAACATTTAGCATATATGTATGAAAGACTCCTGACATATACAGTAAGCACATTTATAGGGCAACAGTCATCCAATGGAGGCCAAAAGAGTTTCATTCTAGCACAGTTGGGTCGTTATTCATTTACGTTTATGCTTCTTATATTTTCCACTGTTTAGGAAAGCACTGCACACTATACTTTCCTACAGAGAGCCACTGCAAAAAGCATATACCACTGTTTAAAACTGTTACATGAATGGATATACACTTCAGAAAAGAAACTACATACCACCATTGCTTAAGTCAGAAAGAGTAAAACTGACATGTAGCAGTGTCAGGCCACTGATCCTAAAGTAAATGACGTATAATTTGACACATGATGAGAACATAGTTCCACCACTTTACAGATCACTACCCAGACTATGCATGGAAAAGCATTGAGCACTAATGTAAAAGAAAGGCATTGTAGCAGAACTGGTCGGAATAGGTGGATGGCAATGGCCAGAAAAATTATTCAGACAGTGGTTATTTAGTTTGGATATAAGATGACCTTCTATTACTCACACAAAGAACTACTTAAATTAACTAATATAAAATGTCATTTTTAATAGCTGATAGATGTAGATGTATAAAGAAACACGCAAGGCAATATGGCAACTTGCCTGTACTTCTTTATACTTCTCAAGTGGCATAGCTGCCCCAATAATGCCTTATTCACACGTCAGTGTGCCGTCAGTGATTTCCATCAGTGATTTCTGAGCCAAAACCAGGTGTGGCTCTAAACACAGAACAGGTGCAGATCTTTCCTTTATACAAATGCAACTCAATAAATTAGAATATCATCAAAAAGTTTTTTTTCTCAGTAATTCAGTTTAAAAAGTGAAACACATATATTATATAGAGTCATTACAAACAGAGTGACTTTTTCAAGTGTTTATTTTTGTTAATGTTGATGATTATGGCTTATAGCCAAGGAAAACCCAAAATTCATTATCTCAGAAAATTAGAATAATTTACCCAAAACACTTGCAAAGGCTACCTAAGCCTTTAAAAAGGTCCCTTAGTCTGGTTCAGTAGGCGACACAATCATGGGGAAGACTGCTGACTTGACAGATGTCCAGAAGGCTGTCATTGAGACACTCCACAAGGAGGGTAAGCCACAAAAGGTCATTGCTAAAGAAGCTGGCTGTTCACAGAGTGCTGTATCAAAGCATATTAATGGAAAGTTAAGTGGAAGGAAAAAGGGTGGTAGAAAAAGGTGCACAAGCAACAGGGAGAACCGCAGCCTTGATAGGATTGTTAAGAAAAGGACTTTCCTAAATTTGGGGGAGATTCACAAGGAGTGGACTGCTGCTGGAGTCAGTGCTTCAAGAGCCACCACACACAGACGTATCCAGGACATGGGCTACAAGTGTCGCATTCCATGTGTCAAGCCATTCATGACCAATAGACAACGACAGAAGCGTCTTACCTGGGCCAAGGAGAAAAAGAACTGGACTGTTGCTCAGTGGTCGAAAGGTGTTGTTCTCAGATGAAAGTAAATTTTGCATTTCATTTGGAAATCAAGGTCCCAGAGTCTGGACCTCAATCCAAGCTGCTTGAGGTCTAGTGTGAAGTTTCCACAATCAGTGATGGTTTGGGGAGCCATGTCATCTGCTGGTGTAGATCCACTGTGTTTTATCAAGACCAAAATCAGTGCAGCAGTCTACCACGAAATTTTAGAGCACTTCATGCTTCCCTCTGCTGACAAGCTTTTTGGAGATGGAATTTTTATTTTCCAGCAGGACTTGGCACCTGTCCACACTGCCAAAAGTACCAATACCTGGTTTAATAACCACAGTATCACTGTGCTTGATTGGCCAGCAAACTCGCCTGACCTTAACCCCATAGAGAATCTATGGGGTATTGTCAAGAAGAAGATGAGAGACACCAGATTCAACAATGCAGGCGAGCTGAAGGCTGCTATCAAAGCAACCTGGGCTTCCATAACACCTCTGTAGTGCCACAGGCTGGTCGCCTCCATGCCATGTCGAACTGATGCAGTCATTCATGCAAAAGGAGACCCAACCAAGTATTGAGTGCATTAGTGTACATACTTTTCATTTGGCCAACATGTCTGTGTTAAAAAAAATTTTACATTTGGTCTAATATAATATTCTAATTTTCTGAGATAATGACTTTTGGGTTTTCCTTGGCTGTAAGTCATAATCATCAACATTAAAAAAGAACTCCCGTAAACATTTTTATTCTCTGACCTGTTAGAAAGGTGCATCATATAACCTGTAGTGAATGTAATCTTCTCATATACATATACATATATATATACATATATACATATATATATATATACATATACATAAACATACACAGACATATACACATACATACTTACATGCTCCCGGCAGGTCACCACAGCGCAGGAGGAGCAGGACGGCGCACACATAGGACGATTCCACCCGGCGCCCAGCAGAGAGCGCTGTGGGGAATCGTCCTATGTGCGCGCCGTCCTGCGCTATGGAGACCTGCCGGGAGCATGTAAGTATGTATGTGTATTTGTATGTGTATATGTCTGTGTGTGTGTATGTACTTTGTGACATGTGTGGGGCCGGAGCGCGGTTCCAGCCCCACACATGTCCCTGCGGCAGCACAGATCCGGCGACACCCTTCACCTGCCGGATCCGTGCTGCCGCTAATGTGAAAGAGGCCTAATTGTGATCCTGCACCAGAAGATAATCTTTCACCACATGAGCTCAATGTCAATAGAGTCAGATAAAAACAGAGATGCACATTTATCAAATCTGCTACACCAGTTTTGTGGTGTAAAAATATTGCAAATGATGCCCATGTGCGAAATTTGGTGCATAATTTTTGCAACATTTGGTGAGCTTCGCCACTTTTAGAAGTGGAGTGAAAAGGAGGTCAGGATTTCAGATTAGGGTACCTTTAAGTCTCATTTATGATGTGCAACTTTTTAACCACTTCCAGACCTGGCCATTTACCCAGTTCCTGACCAGGCCTAATTTTGCAAATCTGACATGTGTCACTTCATGTGGTAATAACTTTGGAACACTTTTACTTATGTAAGCCATTCAGAGATTGTTTTCTTGTGACACATTGTTCTTCATGTTAATGGTAAATTTGAGTCAATATGTTTTGCCTTTATTTATTAAATAAATCCAAAAGTTAACGATAATTAGAAAAAATGTTTTCTAGATTTGAATCTCTCTGCTTTTAAGACAGATACTGATGCCTCATAAAATATTCATTAACATTCCCCATATGTCTACTTTATGCTGGCATCATTTTGGTAGTGTAATTTTTGTTTAGGATGTTAGAAGGTTTAGAATTCCAAAAAATTTCCAAAATCGACTTTCTTAGGACCAGTTCAGTTCTGAAGTCACTTTGAGGATCTTACAAAATAAAAACCACCCATAAATTACCCCATTTTATAAACTACACCTCTCAAACTATTCAAAACTGTTAACCATTTTAAATATTCCACAGGAATTTAAGCAAAATAGATGTGAAATTTCAAAATTTCAGGCCTGCTGGTGAGCTGACCGTATAAAATATTATGGTTCTGGGCCTGCTGGTGAGCTGAACGTCTTAAACATTATGGTTGACATGCTGCTTAGCTGACCATATAAAAAATTCGGGGTGACATGCTGCTGAGCTGAGCGCCTAAAAAATTCTGGGTGACATGCTGCTGAGCTGACCGTATAAAAAAATTATGGTTGAGGGCCTGATGGTGAGCTGACCGTATAAAATATTATGGTTCTGAGCCTGCTGGTGAGCTGAACGTCTTAAACGTTATGGGTGACATGCTGCTTAGCTGACCGTGTAAAAAATTATGGGTGACAGGCTGCTGAGCTGAGCTTCTAAAAAATTCTGGGTGACATGCTGCTGAGCTGACCGTATAAAAAATTCATGGTTGAGGGCCTGCTGGTGAGCTGACCGTATAAAATATTATGGTTCTGGGCCTGCTGGTGAGCTGACCATCTTAAACATTATGGGTGACATGTTGCTGAGCTGAGCGTCTAAATAATTCTTGGTGACATACTGCTGAGCTGACCATTTAAAAAAATTATGGTTGAGGGCCTGATGGTGAGCTGACCATATAAAATATTATGGTTGAGGGCCTGCTGGTGAGCTGACCGTCTAAAACACTATTGTTGAGGGCCTGCTGGTGAGCTGACCATCTAAAAAATTATGGTGCAGGGCCAGCTGGTGAACTTAGAGGGCAGCCTAATAATCAGTTTCATATGATGGAGGATGAGGAGGAAGAGGACGAGAAGAGGAATACAGTGTATTCAATACACCCGAAAAGCCACATTTAAAGGGGTATTCTCATCTTAGACAATTGGGGCATATCGCTAGGATATGCCCCCATTGTCTTATAGGTGCGGGTCCCACCGCTGGGACCCGCACCTATATCCAGAACGGAGCGGGGAGCGCTGCGCCTGGAGGACCCCAGGTTTCCGGGGGTCCGGCCACCACCAGGCGCAGCTCCCCGCGCCGCTCATAGAAATGAATGGGAGCCGGGCCGTGCATGCGCGGTGTGCTCCAATTCATTTCTATAGAGCCGACGGAAGTAGCCGAGCCAGCGCTCGGCTATTTTCGGCGGCCCCATAGAAATGAATGGAGGGCGGCTGCGCATGCGCAGTGCGCCCTCATTCACTTCTAGGGCTCCGTTCTGGAAATAGGTGTGGGTCCCAGCGGTGGGACCCGCACCTATAAGACAATGGGGGCATATCCTAGCGATATGCCCCCATTGTCTAAAATCAGAATAACCCTTTAAGGTTCCCTCATGTTAAGCCGCTTTCCTCTGGTGGAGTAGAGAAGTCAGGGGCAATCCAGGCCTTGTTCATTTTGATAAACGTCAACCTGTCAGCATTTTCAGTTGACAGGCGGATGCGCTTATCATTAATTATGCCCCCAGAGGCACTAAATACCCGCTCAGACAAAATGCTGGTGGCAGGGCAGGCCAACACCTCCAAGGCATAGACCGCCAGTTCGTGCCATGTGTCCAGCTTAGACACCCAATAATTATACGGCACAGAAGGATCGCTGAGGATTTTGACATGGTCAGCTAGGTACTCCTTTACCATCTTCCAAAACTTTTCCCTCCTTGTGACACTAGGCCGCTCATCAGGGTAAGGATGCTGGCGGGGTGTCATGAAACTGTCCCAGGCCTTGGAGAGTGTCGCCCTGCCTTTGTTGGAACTGATGTGTGTTCCCCTCCTCGGGTGGCCAAGGAACTACGTACTCTGCCGCCAGCATTGTCAGATGGAAATTTTTGGAGCAATTTTTCGACAAGGGCCTTCTGGTATTGCAACATTTTACTTGTCCTCTCCACCACAGGAATGAGAGATGAGAAGTTCTCTTTGTAGCGGGGGTCGAGAAGGGTGAACAACCAGTATTTGGTGTTGGCTAATATGCGTATAACACGAGGGTCACGGGATAGGCAGCATAGCATGGAAGTCAGCCATGTGTGCCAGAGTTTCAACAGACAAGACTTCGCTCTCCCCACCAGGATGATGACTCTCAATATCCTCCTCGTTTTATTCCTCCTCTTCGGCCCATCCATGCCGAAGAGATGGTATAAACATGCTATGGCTACCCTGTGTAGTGGTGGCAACCGTTTCCTGCTCCTCCTCCTTCTCTTCCAATTTGCGCTGAGAAGACGAACTGAGGGTGGTCTGGCTATCACCCTGTGTAGGGTCTTCCCCCATTTCCACACGCAGAGCGTCTGCCTTTTTTGTGAGCAGTGAGCTTTTTAGTAGACACAGAAGTGGGATGGTTACGCTGATAATTACATTATCGCCACTCACCATCTGTGTAGATTCATCCAAGTTGCGTAAAACCTCACAGAGGTCAGACATCAATGCCCACTCGTTGCTTGTGAAGAGCGGAAGCTGACTGGAAAGGCGCCGACCGTGTTGCAACTGGTATTCTACTACTGCCCTCTGTGCTCACAAAGCCTGCCCAACATGTGGAAGGTGGAGTTCCAGCGCGTGCTCAGGTCGCACAGCAGTCGGTAAGTTGGCAAGCGCAAGCGCTGCTGCAGCACTTCCAGGCCGGCTGAAGCTGTAGGTGACTTGCGGAAATGGGCACACAGGCGACGCACCTTCACCAGTAGCTGAGGCAAATTGGTGTAGGTTTTCAGAAACCGCTGAACCACTAAGTGAAGACATGGGCCAGGCATGGTATGTGTGTGAGGTTGGCCAGCTCCAAAGCCGCCACAAAGTTGTGGCTGTTATCAGATACAACCATGCCTGGCTGTAGGTTGACTGGCAAGAGCCACAGCTCAGCCTGGTCCCTTATGCCCTGCCACAGCTCTGCGGCGGTGTGCTGTTTGTCACCTAGGCAAATAAGCTTCAGCATGGCCTGTTGCCGCTTCCCGACTGCTGTGTTACACTGCTTCCAGCTATGAGTGAAGTCTGACTGGTGCTGCAAGATGGCAATTCTGCATGGGAAGTGGACGAGGAGGTGGAGGAAGAGAAGGAGGGGTTGCAGCCGCTACTGTAAGTGGTGGCGGAAATCCAGATGGAAGTAGGGCCTGCAATCCTTGGCATGGGTAGCACCTGTGCCATCCCAGGGTACGACTCGCTCCCAGCCTCCACAACATTCACCCAGTGTGCCGTCAGGGAAATGTAGCGTCCCTGGCCAGAAGCGCTTGTCCATGTGTCAGTTGTTAAGTGGACCTTGCCAGTAACTGCGTTGGTCAGGGCATGGATTATGTTTCTGGACACATGCTGGTGTAAGGCGGGGACGGCACGTCGGGAAAAATAGCGGCGGCAGGGGACTGCATAACAAGGGACAGCCGCAGCCATCAGGCTGCGAAAAGCCTCGGTGTCCACCAGCCTAAACAGCAACATTTCCAGGGCCAGCAATTTGGAAAGTTGCGCGTTTAGAGCTATGCCCTGTGGGTGGGTGGCAGGGTATTTGCGCTTGCATTCAAATGCCTGGGGTAAGGACATTTGAACGCTGCGCTGGGACACTGAAGTAGACATGCTGGCTGATGGTTCTTGCGAAGGTGTAGGTGCAGGGCGGGAGGCATCTGGGCCTGCGTCTTGGACCGCAGGTAACAGAGAGGAAGAGGAGGCAGTAGTGTGACCTGCAGACACAGATCGTGGACCCAGGCGTTTGGCCCACCTTTTAGGGTGCTTTGCTGCCATGTGGCGGATCATGCTGGTGGTAGTCAGGTTACTGGTGTTTAGACGCTGCTCTCTTGGTACGGACGTTGCATTTTACAAACGTTCGTCACACTTCCTCAAAAAACCGCCAAACTGCAGAACACAGTTTTTGCATTTAAAGACCCGAGGTACCCACAGTGAAAACCCCCAAAAAGTGATCACATTTTGTAACACCCCCCAGGGAATTTTTAAGGAGTGAGGAGCACTGACCCCACAGGCGTTTCTAGAAAATAACCCTTGGCTGTGAAATTAAATTACATTTTTTTTTACAAGAGATGGTGCGTAGACCCAAACTTTCTTTTTCACAAAAGATA
>ONZH01021066.1:0-53968 GCA_900303285.1 Rhinella marina
ACACTGAAACTATTAGATTAGGCAGACTTGGTCTGCTTAAGTGCAACCCAGAAAAATGTTGCACTCAGATTTTTCTAATGTAGCTGTATCAGTCAGAGCAAAAGACCTTTTTTAATTACGTGACGTACAGTATGGGTCACCTGGACAGAAAATACGGATTGTGGTTTGTATATAGGTGGATAAGTTAGAGCAAAATTACGTATTTTATTACGTACCGTGCAGTATGGAGCAATTACACTGAAACTATTAGATTAGGCAGACTTGGACTGCTTAAGTGCAACCCAGACAATTGTCGCACTCAGATTTTTCTAATGTAGCTGTATCAGTGAGAGCAAATGACCGTATTGGATTACGTGACGTACAGTATGGGTCACCTGGACAGAAAATACAGATTGTGGTTTGTGGTGACTGGACAGCTGAAATGTGACACACAGAATGGTTCCACACAGCTGTATGAAATGGATTTGTATCACTGAGATAAAACAACAAAAAAACTAAGTTTTTTTTTTTTTTGTTTTGTTTTTTTTTAACGTAACATGCAGAATATATCAGAGAGCAAACTCAGCCCCTGCTGACTGTGGCTATTTTCACTGCAACCCAGAAAAATGTCGCACTCAGATTTTTCTAATGTAGCTGTACCAGTGAGAGCAAATGACCGTATTGGATTACGTCATGTACAGTATGGGTCACCTGGACAGAAAATATGGATTGTGGTTTGTGGTGACTGGCCAGCTGAACTGTGACACACAGAATGGTTCCACACAGCTGTATGAAATGGATTTGTATCACTGAGATAAAACAACAAAAAAACAAGGTTTTTTTTTTTTCATTTAACGTAACGTGCAGAATATATCAGAGAGCAAACTCAGCCCCTGCTGACTGTGGCTATTTTCACTTCAACCCAGAAAAATGGCGCACTCAGATTTTTCTAATGTAGCTGTATCAGTGAGAGCCAATGGACGTATTGGATTACGTGACGTACAGTATGGGTCACCTGGACAGAAAATACGGATTGTGGTTTGTGGTGACTGGACAGCTGAACTGTGACACACAGAATGGTTCCACACAGCTGTATGAAATGGATTTGTATCACTGAGATAAAACAACAAAAAAACTAATATAATTCCACATGTGTTCATAGTTTTGATGCCTTCAGTGTGAATCTACAATTTTCATAGTCATGAAAATACAGAAAACTCTTTGAATGAGAAGGTGTTTCCAAACTTTTGGTCTGTACTGTACATATATATATATATATATATATATATATATATAGGTATCGCCTCATTCAAAAATGTCTGAACTATTAAAATATTAAGAAAAATTTCATGGGTGCTGATCGCTGTAATGGAAAAAAACTAAAAACATTCGATTTGTAATTTTTTTTGTCAATTTTTCAGCCACAAAAATTGAATAACAGTGATCAAAAACTCATACATACCACAAATATGGTACCAATAAAATTTAAATTTCGTCCTGCAAAAAACAAGCCCACATACAGCTATGTAGACCAAAATATAAAAAAGTTATGGCTGTCAGAAAATGGTGATGCAAAGAAAATTTAGATTTTTTTGAAAGGTTTTTATTTTTTAAAAGTAGTAGATAAAAAATAAATTCAAGGTAGTATTGCCATATTTGTATTGAGCCACAGAATAAGGAAATGATGACACCTTGTCGGAATTTAAGTTTTTTGCTTTTGTCAATTTAACCCCAGAAATATTTTTTTTACAGGTTTTTCAATAACAGACATGGTAAATTGAATCGTGCTCTTAAACAGTACAATTTATTTCTCTCATATAGCGTTATGAATCGAACTTTTTAAAAGTTATGGCTATTGGAACATTGGAAGGAAAAAAACAAAAATGCAAAACCAAAAATTGGCCCCGTACTATATGTTCTGAAAACAATACAAACAATGAAGAACTTTCAAAAATGGACTCAGAATAAATATAAAAATGTTAAAATTGTAAATGTCTCCGCTCTGTCAAATGGAAAACTACTGAAACACTGTAGAGATGAATCCTTTAAAAAAAAAAGAATGAATTCCATATTTCAAGTATAAAATCGAAAACTATACAAATGTATATGTATACTATGAACCGGATGGTATTTTGCGTTAAACATGTATTACGGTTTATACCAGATGGGCCGAACATGGTGAACGGATCAAACATGGCCACAGGATTATTGCCATAAGGGACAAGAGCCTGAAAACTAGTAGCTTCCATATAATATGTTGGCCAAACAGTGGCTGTTGCTGGGGCTTGGCTGGTTAGGGGCATGGCACAATACGCATATTATTTCTGTTTTGGCTTGCGGTCTCCTGAAAATGACACTTTTTTTTAATGAGAATTACATAAAGGGGCCATATGAGTTCAATAGTTGACCACTATGTACATTTGATCTAATAATTAAAGTTATACTTACCTTTAACGGTTGCATCCTGAAACTATGAAAAGTAAAAGTAAAGTGTTTGGGTGCTCGTGTTGAACACTAGCCGGTGCTCGAGTGCTCGACCGAGCAGCCGAGCGCAATGGAAGTCAATGGGAGAACCCGAGCACTAAACCAGGAACCCCCTGTTCTGAAGAGGGGAGGGTGTCTGGTTCATAGGGAAAGGTGAGAAAATGGTTTGGGAACAGCATGGGGAGGATGTCTGGATGCATCTTGGACTCCAAAGTCGCTGCTGTAAACGATGTTGTCCGAGTATTACGCCACTTTTACGGAATGACAAGAATACCCCCCAAAACCAAAGATAACATTGACTTTAGAGGAAATATTGTTAGGAAACATATATTTACTTGTACATAAAGCGCAAGTGCTGCCAAAAATTACAAGGAAGAGGCACTCCGATACAACCAGTATATCACATAAAGGAGGGCCTCATTCACATTGCGGTACAATTGTTCATGTCGTGGGACTCCTACACTCATAAAGCCTATGCACATACACCCTTTATTACACATAAAGGAGGGCATCAGACACACGCTTGAAAAATTAGGATTGATGGCCTGCTGCTGACACTCAAAAACAATAGGGGTGACATGCTGCTGCTGAGCTGACTGTCTAAAAAATTATGGGTGAGGTCCTGCTGCTTAGCTAACCGTCTAAAAAATTATGGGTGACATGCTGCTGCTGCTGCTGACCGTCGAAAAAATTATAGTTAAGGCACAGAGGGATCGCTGAGGATGTTGACACGGTCAGCTAGGTACTCCTTCATCATCTTCCAAAACTTTTCCCTCCTTGTGACACTAGGGAGCTTATCAGAAACTTTTCCACATGCAGAGCATCCACCTTTATTGTAAGCAGTGAGCTTTTTAGTAGACACAGAAGTGGGATGGTTACGCTGATATTTGTATTATCGCTGCTCACCATCTGTGTAGATTCATCAAAGTTGTGTAAATCCTCACTGAGGTCAGACATCATTGCCCACTTGTCGCTTGTGAAGAGCGGAAGCTGACTGGAAAGGCGCCGGCCGTGTTGCAGCTGGTATTCCACTACTGCCCTCTGCTGCTCACAAAGCCTGCCCAACATATGGAAGGTGGAGTTCCAGTGCATGCTCAGGTCGCACAGCAGTCGGTGAGCTAGCAAGCGCAAGCGCTGCTGCAGCATTGCCAGACCGGCTGAAGCTGTAGGTGACTTTCAAAAATGAGTACACAGGCGGCGCACCTTCACCAGTAGCTCAGGCAAATTGGTTTAGGTTTTCAGAAACCGCTGAACCACTAAGTTGAAGACATGGGCCAGGCATGGTATGTGTGTGAGGTTGCCCAACTCCAAAGCCACCACCAAGTTGCGGCCGTTATCAGACACAACCATGCCTGGATGTAGGTTGACTGGCGAGAGCCACAGCTCAGCCTGGTCCCTTATGCCCTGCCACAGCTCTGCAGCGGTGTGCTGTTTGTCGCCTAAGCATATAAGCTTCAGCACGGCCTGTTGCCGCTTTCCGACTACTATGCTACACTGCTTCCAGCTACTGACTGAAGTCTGACTGGTGCTGCAAGATGCGAATTCTGCAGTGGAGATAGTGGCTACTGTAGATGGTGGAGATAATCCGGATGGAAGTAGGGCCCGCAATCCTTGGCGTCGGTAGCACCTGTGCCATCCCAGGGTACGACTCACTCCCAGCCTCCACAACGTTCACCCAGTGTGCCATCAGGGAAATGTAGCGTCCCTGGCCAGAAGCACTTGTCCATGTGTCAGTCGTTAAGTGGACCTTCCCTGTGACTGCATTGGTCAGGGCATGGGTTATGTTTTGGGAAACATACCGGTGTAAGGCGGGGATGGCACCTCCGGAAAAATAGTGGCAGCTGTAGACTGCAAACGAGGGACAGCCGCCGCCATCAGGCTGCGAAAAGCCTCAGTGTCCACCAGCCTAAACGGCAACATTTCCAGGGCCAGAAATTTTGAAAGTTGCGTTTAGTGCTATGGCCTGTGGGTGGGTGGCTGGGTATTTGCACTTGCGTTCAAATAACTGGGGTAAGGACATTTGAACACTGCGCTGGGACACTGAAGTGGACGTGCTTGCGAAGGTCCAGGTGCAGGGCGGGAGGCATCTGGTGAGGAGGCAGTGGTGTGACCCGCAGACACCGATCGTGGACCCAGTCGTTCGTCCCACCTATTAGGGTGCTTTGCTGCCATGTGGCGGATCATGCTGGTGGTGGTCAGGTTGCTGGTGTTTACGCCCCTGCTCATTTTGGTATGGCACAGGTTGCAAATTACAATTCGTTTATCGTCAGCACTTTCCTCCAAAAAGCACCAGACTGTGGAACACCTACCCTTTGGCAAGGGAGATTGCTGCAAGGAGCTGCTCCATGGAACAATTGCGGGCCTGGTTGGCATGGCCTGCCTTCTTCCTTTTGCCACCCCACTGCCTCTTCCAGCCTGTTGCGGTGCTGCGGATCCCTCCCCCTCTGTACTGCTGTCCTTGCTCGGCTTGCCACCTTCCCAGGTTGGGTCAGTGATTTCATCGTCCACCACCTCCTCTTCCACTTCCTCACTCTTGTCCACCTCCTGACATGGTGACCTAACTAGAACCTGACTTAACTGCGTCTCATCCTCATCATCAACCTCTTGAGGCACTAATTGCCCTTTACTTATTGGCAACTGTGTCTCATCATCATCATGCACCTCACCAGACACTAATTGCCGTTCGACACCGTCATCTTCTTTAGACTGTGGATGCTCATGAGCTTGGCAGACTTGGCGAGAGGCCCAAATCAAGGAACTGCGATTAAAAAAGCTCCTCGGAATATCCGAGTGTGGGATCACTTATTTTCCCAGACTCTGCACGATGGGAGGAAGATGGATCAGGGTGAGGATTTGGTTGACCAGATGTCACGACAGGAACACAAGGAATAGTGAGCCCTGCCTGAACCCCAAAAGCTAGTGGTTGTAGAAACGGGAATATCTCAAGATCAAAAACGCCAAGCACTGCACCAGAATACTAATAACAGGCAACGAGGGTCCAGAAGTTGCCATCTTAAATAGACCAAGGGTAGGTCATGTGAGGTGGCCAGCGTCACATGACCTGAAGACACAATGAGCGCTGGCCAACATGACCAATGCTCATAACCCTTTAATTCTTGGTCATGTGGCATGGTCAGTGCCACATGACCACAAATAAATATAATACTAATAATAAGTTAAACATACCGAGCGCTGGCTGACCAGGCCAGCACTTGGAACCCCACCTGTTAGTACTAGGGGGGCGGGGAGGACGGACGTGTGGCGGCCAGCGGCGCGCCGGGTCCTCCCCTCTCAGGGTTCCCATGGAGACGAGGAAGCGACTTGTGTCCCCGCGCCACTACCCGCACGGAGGCCGGGCGGCGCGGCCAGGAGAGCGGGCGCCGTCGGCCCTCCGTGACAGTACACCCCCCCTTCACGGGGGGCCACCGGACCCCTACCATGGGGAGCCGGCTTCTCAGGATGCTGCAGATGAAACTCCCTGATAAGACTATCCGCATGCATCCTGCTCAACGGTACCCATGACCTATCCTCCAGACCAAACCCCCTCCAATGCACAAGATACTGAAAGGAGTTCCGGACTTTCCTTACATCGATGATGTCAGCTACCTCATGCTCCATCTGTCCTGCCACCTCAACCGGAGGTGAAGGCTGTTCCTCAGGACACACGGGAGCAACAAACGTTTTCAACAAAGATTTATGGAAGACATCATGCATACGAAAGGAGTCAGGCAAGCGTAATTTAAAAGATACCGGGTTAATCTCCTTGATGATCTCATATGGACCTATAAAACGCGGCGCAAACTTATACGATGGTACCTTCATGTGTAGATTCTTAGAGGATAACCATATCTTGTCCCCCAACTTGAACTCAACCCCCTTACAACGTCTCCTATCTGCCTTAGTCTTATAAATACCTTGGGCTCTTTCCAGGTTCGATTGAACCTGTGCCCAAACTGTGCACAGTTCCTGGGAGACGCTATTAACCTCTGGGACCGCAGAATTAGATGACGAAAAAGAACCAAAACGAGGATGAAAACCCATGTTGCAAAAGAACGGCGATACCCCAGAGGAGGAATTAACACGGTTATTCATAGCAAATTCAGCCAGAGATAAAAATCTGGCCCACTGATGTTGGTTGTCAGCAACATAGCACCTAAGAAACTGCTCAACGGATTGATTGATGTGCTCAGTCTGGCCATTGGACTCAGGATGGAGAAGGAGAAGGAGAGAGAAATACCTATTTTCTGACAGAAGGCCCTCCAGAACCTGGACACAAACTGTACACCCCTGTCAGACAATATTTTCTGGAGCCCCATGTAGTCTGTCGATGTGATCAATAAACACTGAGGCCAGAACCTTCGCAGACGGTAATTTGCTCAAAGGAATAAGATGACACATCTTGCTAAATCTATCCACCACAACCAAGATCACGGTCTTACCCTCAGAGCATGGTAAATCAGTAATAAAGTCCATGGACAGGTGGGACCATGGTCTGCCAGGTATGGGCAACAGATGTAACTCGCCCATAGGCCGTGTCTTGGGAGTTTTGGATCGAGCACAAATATTACATGCCGACACAAAAGCCTGAATATCCCTGGAAATCGAAGGCCACCAATAATTCATAGCAACCAACTCCTTGGTGGCATTGACCCCCGGGTGTCCACACAAAACAGAATTATGACACTCAACCAGAAGTCGTAAACGTAACGGAGCAGGCACAAACAATTTATCAAGGGGGGTACCGGTTGGAGCGAGGTGTTGTCCAGCCAAAATTTCCTCGGTTAGATCAGCTGAGGTGGTGGCCACGAAGATGTCGGCTGGCAAAATAGGCTCAGGAGGGACCTCAAGAGGCTGACACGCTTGAAAGCTTCGTGACAAGGCGTCAGCCTTAACGTTCTTGCTTCTGGGCCTAAAGGTAACACAGAAATCAAAACGGGTAAAAAACAAAGCCCATCTTGCCTGTCTGGGGTTTAACCGCTTGGCAGACTCAAGAAACATAAGGTTTTTATGATCCGTGAGGACCGTAACACGATGCAAAGCCCCCTCCAAAAAATGACGCCATTCCTCGAATGCCTACTCAATGGCCATCAACTCCCTATTACCTATGTCATAGTTTCTCTCAGCCAGAGAGAATTTGCGGGAGAAGAAGGCGCATGGCCTGAGGTTGGTTAAAGTGGAAGAGCCCTGGGACAGTACAGCCCCCTACCCCGTCCTCAGATGCGTCCACTTCGACCACAAAAGGCTTATTCTGGTCCGGCTGAATCAGGACAGGAGCATTGGTAAAACAAGCCTTAAGAACTTCAAAAGCCTTTATGGCTGCCGGGGACCAATTCACCAGATCCACTCCCTTCCGAGTAAGATCCGTGATAGGTTTGACTACTACCGAAAAATTTTTAATAAATTTTCGGTAGAAATTAGCAAAACCCAGGAACCGTTGGAGCGCTTTCAGGGAAGACGGTCGCACCCAATCCAGAATAGCTTGCACATTGGTCGGGTCCATCTTGAAAGCGCAAGGGGTAAGAATATACCCCAAAAAGGCTACCTCCTGGGCACCAAATACGCACTTTTCCCTCTTCACAAACAATTTATTCTTACGTAAGACCTCTAGCACCTGCCTAATGTGAGCAACATGAGACTCCCAGTCAGCAGAAAAAAATAAGAATATCGTCGATATAGACGATCATGACCCTTCCAATAAAAGGCCTGAAAATGTCATTTACGAAATTCTGAAAGACCGCAGGAGCATTACTTAAGACGAAAGGCATTACTAGATACTCATAATGTCCTTCCGGGGTGTTGAAGGCGGTTTTCCACTCATCCTCCTCTCTAATTCTAATAAGGTTGTAAGCCCCCTTCAGATCCAGTTTAGAGAACCAGCAAGCACCTTGGACCTGGTTCAACAAGTCAGGAATAAGGGGTAAAGGGAACCTGTTCTTAACTGTGATCTTGTTAAGTTCCTTATAGTCAATACAAGGTCTCAAGCCTCCATCCCTCTTGCTGACAAAGAAGAAACCAGCACCCATGGGAGAAACCGAAGGCCGGATATGACCCTTGGCCAGACTCTCCTTGAGGTATTCTCTCATGGATTGACGCTCTGGGGTCGAGAGATTGTAAATACGGCCCTTGGGGTACCTGGATCTCTCAATAATGTCGATGGTGCAATCATACTGGCGGTGGGGAGGAAGAAAATCCATTTCAGACATGGTAAATACGTCAACAAAATCACAGATATGCCCTGGCAAAGTTGTAGACTCATTAGTAACCCCTAGCAAGGAAATAATGATCTTGACTCGCTGCTGCTCAGGTCCCGAGGAGTGCAGACACAGGTCAAAATAAAGTTTACAACTCTCCTTAAAAGAGCGGAAGGACTTACGGTCCCCAAAAAATCGGTTGGGGAGTTTTACATAGAGTTCCAAAGTAGTGTTAGGAACGGCAGAAACCGCTGCAGGCGCGGTCTGCAGGGAACGTCAAAACCAGAGGAGGAGACAAAGTCGAGGTCAAAGGTCAAAAGCTAGTGGTCGTAGAAACGGGAATATCTCAAGATCAAAAACGCCAAGCACTGCACCAGAAAACTAATAACAGGCAACGAGGGTCCAGAAGTTGCCATCTTAAATAGACCAAGGGTAGGTCATGTGACGTGGCCAGCGTCACATGACCTGAAGACACAATGAGCGCTGGCCAACATGACCAACGCTCATAACCCTTTAATCCTTGGTCATGTGGCATGGTCAGTGCCACATGACCACAAATAAATATAATACTAATAATAAGTTAAACATACCGAGCGCTGGCTGACCAGGCCAGCGCTCGGAACCCCGCCTGTTAGTACTAGGGGGGCGGGGAGGACGGACGTGCGGCGGCCAGCGTCGCGCCGTGTCCTCCCCTCTCAGGGTTCCCATGGAGACGAGGATGCGACTTGTGTCCTCGCTCCACTACCCGCACGGAGGTCCGGCGGCGTGGCCAGCAGAGCGAGCGCTGTTGGCCCTCCGTGACACCAGACTCTTGGCTACTGAGGCTATTTTCCTTTCCTTGCGCATTTAGCCATAGCAACGTGCACCTGCGCACTGGGATGTGCTGACTGAAATCCCCTTTTTTTATTTGTAAGTTATAATGCACACGCAACACAGGTAATTGCCTTGATTAACGGCAGTAAAAATGACACCGCATGTCAGGTATATAGAATACAGAAACGTTATAATGCACACACAGTGCAGGTGGTGTTAGGGTCATGCAAACTTGCGTTATTTTTGCCCCAAAAGAAAAAAAAATATTGCAGCCAGATATAACAACAGTCCTTAAAAGGACTTTTGGGTCTTTTAAACAGTACAACTAGCCCTGCCTAGCCAAATCCTATCCCTACACTATCTGTCCCTCCTTGCAGCAGCTGTCCCTGACTAAGACTGAGCCGGGTCACATGTCATCAGGTGCTATATAGCACCCGATGACGCGTTTCCAGCCAGCCAATCACTGTAATGCCAGTAGCCAACATGGCTACAGCATTACAGTGAATGCCAGTACCTCCCTGCACGCTGATTGGCTGTGTAACAGCCAAGAACGTGCGGGGAGGGGACTCGAGCATGGCGCTCGAGCACACGCGGTGTTCGGCCGAGCATGCTTGCTCAACACTAGTCAGCAGTTGAACAATATGCATGCGGCAATATATTAGACCACAGTAATTCTATATAAACTAAGCAACTAAGAAAATGTGCCAGCACTTCAACTATATGCAAACGGCGATATATTAGACCACCCTTTAATACTAAGGCACAGTAATTTCTATGCATAAACTAAGAGATTAACTGCAAATGTGTCAGCTCTTCAACAGGATACAGACGGAGATATATTAGACAGCCCTTTAATACTGAGGCAGTGTAATTCTGTATATAAACTAAGAATATTTAACACCTATCAATTCTGAGCTAACATTCTAACCAACACTTTGTGGTCCTATCCTAGTTGTCATCCATAGCACCAAAACAAACAAAAACTAATATCTCATTTAATTAATAAATATCTTTATTGTAACATGATCAATAAAATCTATTCAAAATGGTCACATGGTTATATGTAATGACTTACAGTATCATTTGTCATACTGTATGATGTGTCCACTGGTAATATGGTTAATGTCCACTATTGTACCTCTCAGGCCCAGTTACAATGATCTGCAACCATAATCATTACCATGCCCTCCATAGAACCTCAAGCCAAAATAAGGAAATGTTTTTGGAAAACTGCTACTCCTCTTCATGGTTGTAGGTTAACATCCCATTGGATGGATGCACTGATCACAAAAATGGGAAAGCACTAAAGATGGATCGTGCTGCTCAGAGCTTCTAGCCGGCTTCATCTCATCATGCTGAGACTCCTATGTAATCCTTAAAGTAGGAATGCTATTATGTTGTGTTTGGTTATCATTGCATTTGACAAGAGAGATTATAAGAAGACATTAAACTTACTCATTGACTGGGGTCATTATCATATATCTGTCAAAGAATGAAAAAGAAAATCATTTTATATCTTCAAAGTTACATTATTTCTTGGAAAACGCATTTTGTGCTTTTTAGCTTTACAGTAAGAAAATTAAATTTAAAACATTCAGTTCCAAAATGTAGATTATTGGATACCTTGAATACCTAGGTGGAACAATTACTTTTGTATGCCTGCTTACATTTATGTGTATCCATTGAGGGCACACCTACCAAAGAGTCGGTCTCTACAGCTAATCTCAATAGGAGGTCTTCAAGGGGCTTTACAGTTGCTATTTTTTTTTAACAATAAAATAAGTTATACTCACTTTATCATTTCCCTACCACTCATTTTCCAATTCCTTCTAAGTCTTCACTGGACTTAACTTCTTTGTCCCATCTCAACCCACTGGAAGTGCCTGTTCAGTACCCCAGATAGGGTATCTGCAAATTGTTTATTATATATTGCAATTTCTTATTATGTTTTATGTATCATGTATGCCATATGCTTCAGTAAAGATATGGTATGGTTGGCATTAGGAATGGAACTGTCTATTCCATTCCTCTCCTCCTGGTGGTACTGGGCTGATCCTGCTTCCTTTCAGAAGGGGGAGTTCTAAAGAGTTCTAGAAAGAGGTAGCTTGGAAAGCATGGGTTGAGGGTTCACATCCATTGGCTCCTGCTCTATGGGCCTTGGGACTTAAAATACAGATGGTTTGTGAGGACCACTACTCCAGGGAGACCACAGAGTCCCAGGCCATGGAAGATCTGCAAGCTACAGCATACCAAATCTGTACAGTGATCATTGCTACAGCTATACAGACTCTGCTGCAGGTGAGTGGATATAACATTAAGACATCTGTCACCACAGTTCAGGACAGGCACATTCAAAAGCCTGCATATCAGCAAAAGGAAGGACTACTCTAGAGTGTTATTGTCTCCCATCTTGCCTGTCACCATACCCCATCATCTGGGGATAGAGACATAGCACTTTGTACAGAGGGCAGCAGGATGTATTGTAATTCATCCCTCTGCGCTCAGTAAAGAAAAATATTTGTTGTTCTTCTATGCCTACCTAGACTTGACCGCGGTGAATCAATGGATGCCGTATATTTGGACTTCTCCAAAGCATTTGACATTGTACCGCACAAAAGTTAGTATATAAAATGAGAATGCTTGGACGGGGGGAAAATGTCTGTATGTGGGTAAGTAACTGGCTCAGTGATAGAAAACAGAGGGTGGTTATTAACGGCACATATTCAGATTGGGTCACTGTCACTAGTGGGGTACCAAAGGGGTCAGTTTTGGGCTCTATTCTCTTCAATATATTAATGATCTTGTAGAAGGATTTCACAGTAAAATATCAATTTTTGCTGATGACACTAAACTGTGTAAAGTAGTTAACACAGAAGAGGACAGTACACTGCTACAGATGGATCTGGATAGACTGTAGGCTTGGGCAGAGAAGTGGCAGATGAGGTTTAACACTGACAAATGTAAGATTATGCACATGGGAAGGAATAATGCAAGTCACCAGTACACACTAAATGGTAAAACACTAGGTAACACTGACATGGAAAAGGACCTAGGAATTTTTGTGCTGCCAAGGCCAATAAGATAATGGGTTACATCAAAAGAGGCATAGATGCCGGTGATGAGAACATAGTCCTGCCACTTTACAAATCACTAGTCAGACCACACATGGAGTACTGTGTACAGTTCTGAGCTCCTGTGAACAAGGCAGACATAGCAGAGCTGGAGAGGGTTCAGAGGAGGGCAACTAAAGTAATAACTGGAATGGGTGGACTACAGTACCCAGAAAGATTATCAAAATTCGGCTTATTCACTTTAGAAAAAAGACGACTGAGGGGAGATCTAATAACTATGTATAAATATATCAGGGGTCAGTACAGAGATCTCTCCCATGATCTATTTATCCCCAGGACTGGGACTGTGACGAGGGGACATCCTCTGCGTCTGGAGGATAGAAGGTTTGTACACAAATATAGAAGAGGATTCTTTACTGTAAGAGCAGTGAGACTATGGAACTCTCTGCCTGAGGAGGTGGTGATGGTAAGTTCACTAAACGAGTTCAAGAGAGGCCTCGATGTATTTCTGGAGTGTAATAATTAATACAGGTTATAGTTACTAGAGAGGGGTCGTTGATCCAGGGAGTTATTCTGATTGCCTGATTGGAGTCGGGAAGGAATTTTTTTCCTGTAAGTGGGGAAAATTGGCTTCTACCTCACAGGTTTTTTTTTTCCTTCCTCTGGATAAACTTGTAGGAAAACAGGCCGAATTGGATGGACATATGTCTTTTTTTGGCCTAATTAACAATGTTACTATGTTACTATGTGAGGTAAAGGGCTGGTTCTAGCTTTGGTAAATAGAGATTGTCAAGTACTATATGATGTCTGATTTTATTTTTTTACATTAGTCATGGGACAACCCCTTTAAATATGTGCGCATCAGTTAAGATGGTATCTCACATTGGATATTTATTGTATGTTTGTATTATATACATATTTTCCCATATGTTAGACAGTTCACCCGTGATCACCCCTAGACTACTGTTGGTATTGTCCCCTAACCACCTCTTACCACTGGTAGTTGTACTGTCCCCTGAACATCCCTCCCCCACTGGCAGCAGCATTGTCCCTGGCTACTGACCACCCCTACCCCACTGGCAGCAAAATTGACCCCCTGACCAACCCTTCCACACAGGGCAACACTGTCCTTATGTATATTACCCACCTGTGTTGCAGACTGGCAGAGTAGGACATGACTAATGAGGTTGGAACTGAAGTGAGATGCTTTTTTGCACACTCCAGAGGGTCATCAGAAGTCCTGCATGGCTAAAGCATTGAGCTGCGCTGATTGTCAGTGCATTTCCTGTGTTCTTTTAAAAGGTTAAGGACCTTTGATTATGATATCATCTCAGGTTCTTGAGATTTCCTAGGCTCAGAACTGCACTTAAATGCTACAGGATTTGCTCCATTAGGGCAGTTCCTGGATAATTATGCCAGGCGGCACTCCAACAGACCTGCCCTCTGGGACAAAATGCAATGCAATTTGCAGGTAGCATGTTATAGAGCAGGAGGAGCTGAGCAGATTGATAAATAGTTTTGTGGGAAATTCAGTAAAATGTACTCAAATTAGCTCTTTTTTCAAAAAGAAAAGAAAGCTGAACTCTGATGCTACCAGATGTAAGATAGCTATCCTATAAGCCAATGCTTGAACTTTTAAACAGGCCTTGAAACATAACTTGGATAATAAGAAAGCCAGCATCTCATCTGCAGCATCTCATCAAATGTAGAACAGGGAGATTTGCTTAACTGGGTGAGAGGCCTTGGTTAGGATTTGGGGGTACTCTTTCTCCTTATGGAGAGTGCCTAGTAGACATATGGAGTCTTATAGGCCAGGTAAGGATCCTCTGGGTCTCTAGGAAAAACAAATTGTCTCTTAATATTATAAAAATGAGTTTCTGTCTGTCTGTCTGTCCTCTATGCGCGACCAAACTATTGGACCGATTTTCACCAAATTCGGCACACAAGTACATCAGGTGTCCAGGAAGGTTTTAGACCAGGTCTCAGCTCTCTAGGACGTACCGTTCCTGAGATATTCCCAAAATATGATTTCCATTAGCCAATATTAGTCTGGTAGCTTTGCTTTCAAACCTCAACTGCCATTTTATCCAGATGCACACAAGTTTCCATAACAACCTAGCTAGGTAATTAGCAGCCAGCTGAGGAGCTTAGCCATTTCTATTTGCTGCTTTAAAGGGGCAGAGCGCTGTGGATGACACTGTTAAAGGAGTATTCCGGTTACCATAAATATAACTTATGTTTTAGACTAATTTTATACTAAGACCATTCAGTAGTAATAAAAGATGTTTTCTTCCACTGCTACCCATTGCGTGTCCTCATAAATTACCATGACATCAACCAGTAATTCAGGCTGCCCCCTAAAGAAGGACTTAAAACCTCAGCCCCAGGTCTCGCTAAGCCATGCCCCTGACTTGGTCAGGTCACGCCCCCTCCCACTCCACAGCCAATGGGGATTGAAAAAATGAAGGTAAAAATCAACTTCTGTCAGCTGCATTGACTTTCTCTCTGCAACGACACACAGAAACATTAAATGAAATAGATGAAATACACTAATTTTAGACTAAGACCATTCAGTAGTAATAAAAGATGTTTTGTTCCACTGCTACCCATTGCGTGTCCTCATAAATTACCATGGCATTGACCTGTAATTCAGGCCACCTTCAAAAGAAGGACTTAATACTCCCGCCCCAGGTCTCACTAAACCACGCCCCCAACTCATTCAGGCCACGCCCCCTCCCACTCCGGAGCCAACGGGGATTGAAAAAAATGAAGTTAAAATTCAACTTCTGTCAGCTGCAGGAATGGGTGGGAGGTTGACTTTCTTTCTACAACGACAAGCAGAAGCACTAAATGAAATAGATTAAATATGCCTATGCAAACCGATGTTTTCTTTCACTGCTACCCATTGCGTGTCCTCATAAGTTACCATGGTATTGACCTTTAATTCAGGCCACCCTCAAAAGAAGAACTTAAAAGCACCCCCACCCCCAACTGGTCCCGCTAAACCATGCCCTGAGCCGGTCAGGTCACGCCCCCTCCCAGTCCACAGCCAATGGGGAATGAAAAAAAAAGGTAAAAATCAACTTCTGTCAGCTGCATTGACTTTCTCTCTGCTACAACACACAGAAACATTAAATGAAATAGATGAAATATACCCAGGCGAAGCCGGGTCCTTCTTCTAGTAATTTATACATTTAAATCTCTGCCCTTTCTGAGCTCAGTTGTACATATGGCCATCTTATCCACGATATATAGCATTTTTTGTGTAAGTGTCTGTACATAGATAGCTATCAGTCATTGATAGTTGTGCACGAGACAGCCCTATCAGTAACTGTTAGCATTCTATCTGCAGAGATAGCCGTCAGTCACTTAATAAGACTGCCCTCATGTTCAACTGAGCTCAAAAAGAGCATAGTCAAGTGAGTTAGGTACAACTTTTACTTAATCTTTCCCCCGAGAAAACTATGGGGGTTAATTACTAATCAGAAGTACGCCTACATTAGGTATATATCTAGTGAATATTGTGGAGCAAAGGACCACAAAGAATCTGCAACTTTTCCTCGCTCTCGCCAAGTCTAAAAAAGTGGACTTGGCATGGAAGGACACGGGCCAGCAGGTTTAGGCTTTGAAAATGGTCTAAATATAAGAGAGCTAGGAAGCTGTCTTACATTTAGAAGTGGAGGCAGATCAGCAAAGTTATGTAGAGGCCTGTGCCTCTACAAAACTCAGGTGGAGCCACTGCCAGCTATAGGGGAAATTAAAGGGAATGTCTCACTTCAGTAAGTTGCATTTATTATGTAGTTAAAGTTAATACAAGCCACTTACTAACGTATTGTTATTATCCATATTACTTCCTTTTTGCTGGCTGAATTCATTTTTCCATCACATTACAGACTCCTTGTTTTCATGGTTACAGACCACCCTGCATTCCGTTAGTGGTGGTCGTGCTTGCACACTGTAGGAAAAAGCATCAGACTCTCTGGTCGCCGGGACCATGGGAGGACACATAGGCTAGTGCTTTTTCCTATATTGTGCAAGCACGACCACCACTGATGGATTGCAGGGTGGTCTGTAACCATGGAAACGAGCAGTGTATAATGTGATGGAAAAATTAGGCCAGCCAGCAAAGAAGTGCAGCCACCAGCCACACGGAGGTGTGTGAGTTTAGGGAATTTGTCACAGGGAACACGGTGTAGCTGGTGGTTTTACTCACGGTTAGTTGAATCTTCCCTGGGCCAGTGTGCAGTTGTGTGGAGGGTGGACACGACTTCCCTCGGGGCACACTCCGTATGCAGGACTCCAGGATGGTCAGTTGAGGTGCTGGGTCCTGGTTATTTCGTGACGCCAGTGTCTTTTTAGGTAGACACACCCTTTGCAATGATGAGGAGGCAGTTGTTAATAAAACAAGAGGTATCTTTACTTTTGCCTTGAGTTCATATAGTCACAATAAATGATGTTACAATTGGTTATGGATAAGATGTCCTCTTTGGCTGGTAGGTGGTTATAATAGGTAGTTAGTTAGGCACTATCTCTTTAAATCCTGTTACTTTCACTCCTAGCGGGATCTTCTGTAACTAGCCCCGGTTCTGGACAATATTGTATTAAGGTCACTTTCATGAGACCTTTCTTTTAGAAGGATTCTCTGTGGGACAGGAATGACACGTCTGCACCAGCAGGTTCCTGAAATATATATATAATAATGGCTGCACCTCCCGGAGGGATCCAAAGTGTAGACCAATAAACAACTTGTACCTGGTTGCTGATATTGTAGTCAGATGCCCGTAGCTTCTCTTGACCACATGGGTGCTGGCAGAGTCCATGAAGACCGGGGACGGTCGATTACCTCTGTCAGGCTTGACAGTCCAAGAAATATTCAGGGTTCTAGTGGTTTAGCTGTTAATTGTCACTTGCTGTCCTGACATGGCCAGTGTCAGGGGTAATGACAGCCTTTTCCTTTAGGAAAGGATCTCCACTTTTTTTCCTCCTGCACAATACTTGGTTCCATCATAACTAACTCCTTACACCTCCTCCTTTCTCCTACTCTTCACTACATCTTCTTGTCTCTCCTCTGCTTCTCCTACTCTAACTTCCTGTTACTGGGCCTTATATAGAAGGCAGAATGCCACCATCTAGTGGTGGAAAATAATATTGCAGTACTCAGCCACACAGGTTCTTATATCATATACAAAATAGACAAGGGTTTTACAATGACATGGCTACTATAACTACATAGTCATAAACAGTTTGCTGTGTCCCTTTTACACACATATGTGGGACACTGCAGAAGGCAATATGGATTATAATATATTAGTAAGTGGCTTGCATTAACTTTCTCTACGTGATAAAAGCCACTTGCTTAAGTGAGACAACCCCTTTAAGATGGGCATCTAAAGCACAGGTGTTAATAAATGACCCCCTATGTATCAGTCTGCTCAGGTCCAGATTGCACTGGAATTTGAGTTGAAAGATTCTGCTTAACCCAACTACACTACACCTGTACTATCATTAAGCACAATGCACATACTGAGAGGGACAATTGTGGTTTCCATTCCCTCACTGGTCAAGTTTGAATACAGTTTCTTCAGTCAATAAACAACTTAAATTATTCTAGACACCTTTTCATGCCTGACAAAGCAATTTTTTTAAGTCTGTATTTCCCAGCTTTATTCCCTTTCCTTCTATATAACCCATTCCGAGCTGCGTAACATATGACATGACTTTTTTTTTTTAAAGAAATGTGTCCGGTTTTCAATTTTCTACGGCAGACATCAAAGCCGGCGAACAGATGGCTTTTTAAACTTCACTCAAGCTTCTTTGAAGTAACGGGAAAGATTGCTTGTCAAATTGATATCCAATTTAGAGCACAGAATCTCACTTTAGCAAAATCATATCTATACTTCACTCTTGCGGCAGAAACCGGGAAACATGTCTTTCTGTTGCGGGAGGGGGGGGATCTGCTCTAAATCCCAATTTTTTTTTTAAATTTTTTGTCTCTCGGCCTCGATTGCGTTTAGGCCAGTTAGGTGTGAAACCCATAAAAGCTGCCTTTTTTCCGTCTGTTTTGTTCTGTGCAGCCCAACCAGCATCAATTTAAACATCAGTCAGTCTGTTCCATCAAGGAATACACGGAGGAGAAAAACGTAGCGCCAGAGTGACAGGTCTGAAATATTTTTGATGTTATTTTGTCAAATATGTCATTTTGCCACGTCTCTCCAATCCTAATCTCTCCCCGTACAATGAGCATTGGAAGGAATATTGAATCTCATGATATTTTCAATGTTCTTCCTGACACAGGCTATCAATCATAGATTATGATGTCAGCGACGTGATAGCGGTAAAGTGTATTTTACGTCCGCTTTAAATAAGATTCCGGGCTGTAAAGCGTTTCATCATTGTATTGATTCTGGAATAAAATGAAGGTTTGTTACAACGGCTTACTGGCTGGGCAGAGGAGCGATACTGATCCAAAATCAATGGTAAATGCTTCATGCCGTATTTACCAGATCAGTAGTTCCAATTGATTTTGAAAGGATTTATTCATCTATCTACACTAGAGTTGGAGAGGCTTTGTTCTGCCGGAATTTTTACATTTAGAGAAGAGCCTGTAGAGGAAAGAACATGACCCTTCACACATAGGGTACTAATAAAATGTAGTCATTCTGTGGGATTATGGTCTGGAATTTGTAATTGGAGATGTTACTCATAATACTATCTATCCTTTCCAAAACAAGAGTAAATTGGTCATTGGCCGGTGTTTCACTACAACCGATGTCCAGTGACCCTCATTCTTCCACCACTTACTTTTTATTACCTCTTTTATGTGTTTTTTGTCTTCTGCAGTGCATTACATTGACTTTTTTTGATACTGTTCTATTCAAACTCCACTTGTCATAGCTTATATGAGGCCCAAGTCCTCATCGAACATGGCTTAAGCAGTATGATCTGTTAGGTTCCTGCATTGTGCTATGGCGGTATTCTATTCGGCTATCCTTGTTATTGATCTGCCTTGTTATGACCAACACTATCTACCTGCTACCTGTCCTTGTCTTTTTACTGCCAGGCTATATTTGTGGCCATCTGTCTTAGTACCACAAATTGGTGTCCAATTGGTGTCCAAACCCTCCAGACATCAGCTGTTGCTAACCAAAAAAAACTCTGAAGGTATTGAACCCTGTATTCTCTATAGGAAAGTCCAAACCTGCAAGGAGGGATCATGGGTGAAAAATGCACAAATCCTTTAAACTGTACTCACTGGTTTATCCCAACATCAAATCTGTAGCAATCCAGTTGGACCATATCATCTAAAATAAGGTTCATGACAAAATCCTGGAAAACTGGCACTGGAATACATTTTAAGGAGTCATAAGTGTACACATATGAGATGGGGAAACAGCTCTCCTTTTGTGAACATTGTATTTGTGTAAATGAAGTTAAATGATTTGAACTGACATTCTACTGTTTGGCCACAAGAGGCCACCTGTTTCTGAAGCACAGCTACAGACTGTATATTTCTATATTCTTGAGAGGTTAAACGCTCAAGGGTGGAGTTACAAAGCCTGGAGAGGAAGTGATACAGCAGCCATCTTAGAGTGAGTTAGCCTGGGAGAAGCACACAGGAGCTGTGTGAGGAGAGAATTCCTCGACATCCAAACGTGCATCCTTAAGGTACCAGAGCTACCGACAAGTGTAGCTGACCGTGTCCATGACACTGATCTTGTCCAGAGGAAGGAGAATTGCTGCCAGAAACACAGATGAGAACAGGAGTAAAGCCACATACACTGCGGTATGGTATGTTCGTTGAAGAAACTCTTGTTCCGTCCACACCAACTTATACAAAGCAGACCTGGATTGGTAAGACTAATCGTGCATGTACTTCATCACAGTTTTGGCGCCTAGGATCCAAGAGACTGAGACCAGGCCTGTAGTCAGTTAGCTCTGCTGTTTGTGTCAGGCCACAAGTATTGTTAACCACTCACAACAAGGACTTCACGTTTAAAGTGCCAATTCACATTGGAGAAGCTTCACAAATAATTCAAGCCAGGCTGGTGTATTCAGGGGAAACACTATAGGCATGTGCTATTGCATCAGTTATTGGGGGGAATATTATAGCATGTAATAAGATTGTAAGCTGTTATGCTGTACTGCAGGCTAGCCCGCATCATGCACCCAAATAATTGTTCCTGATTCTAGGGTAATAACAGGTAAGGTGTGGCTGATCTATTTGACCCTGACAGTAGGTAAATTTATTGCTCATACCTCCAGCATCCATCCGAGGGAGCTGTGCTGTACAACACAAGGGTCTCAGCCACCTGACTAAGTGTATGTAAATTTATTGGTGTATAATTAGCATCTGTGGTCGCGATTATTACCAAGTTTAAGTAAAAATACAGTTTTGGCAAAACCTGTGAGCCCACCCCAGTACACGGCTTACACACACATAATGGTGAGAGCTTCGGCATAAGTCCTCACAACATATTTCCAGAAGTCACCAGACTCACCCGTAGCTAGAACCCTTAGCAATCAGTTCATCCATCAGTTCTGAAAAGAAGTTGTCTAGTTAGATTGTCTTAAGAGATACGGAATCATTTAAATGTATGAGAGCTACCATGTATTGTGCCAAAATGGCATTGGGTCTAATGAGAGAAAAGCATCACATTTGTTTGACTGAATGGATCTGACGTTACGGTGGCCAACGTTTACACCAGTTGCAGTTTTTGTACAGAAGCAAACAGGGGTAGAATATAGACAAAGTGTATATAGTCAAATATCTTTTTTAGGTTCATTTTTGTAAAAATAATTTCCCCAGGACATCCATTTAATCCATAAATGGAGGAGTAACTGATGAATGTTGATTCCTTGTGGTCGGACTATCTGCCTTAATCTTTTGATGAAAGATCAGTTAGAAAAGTATGTTAATCGTGTGCAACAAACGCTTTCTGTGTGGAATTTGGCCATTTCTCACTATAAGAAGCAAAGCTAATAGGCATCTAACACAGCATGCAATTTCTTGCTATGAAAGACACAGCTATCACCTCCTGTAAATGGTACATTTGTGTCGCGACTCTCAGGCCTCAATAAAGAACTGGCAATGTATCTCTCATTGGAATTGTATTTTCTAACTCATTTTCCCTAATAGTTTGCAGTATTTAATGCAGAACTTTTGTTTTTCTAATTAACAACAACTAAACATGATCCCAGTGGTGCAACTTCTAGATAAGTTTGCTAAATTGAAGCTCTTTAGAAGAATGCATGCAACGTTTTTCAGCAATAAAGTGTTTACACTGCATCTTTTCCACAGTGAGAGGTTCAGATCCTCTTAAAAAAATAGATGCTGGGTTAGGGAGACCCAGGAGATGGTTTTTGGGCCAAAAGCTGTTACGATATATTATGCAGTTGCTCAGTTATCAGAGTTGGTGTGCTTTCCGAAGAGCAGATGTATGCTTGGAGATCTCCTGAGAGCAATACCTGCTTGAGCGTCCAGCTGGAAAATGAATAGGAGAATATGAAAAGGATCAAGAAGAGGGTTAAAGTAAGCCAAAAATGTTGTTGCATCCTGAACAGGGTCAGAGTGGCGTACCAGAGGATCCTTTGGTGGGCCCAGGCTCTGATACCATAGTGGGTCTCAAAGGTCTAGGACTGAGTTGAGCGAAATTCCTAAACTTTGTTTATCTGTTTATCTCTTGCTTGGAGCTAACTTTGGAGCTGATCAATTACCAGTAAGGTTTTTATTCAAAAATGATTACACTGTATTCATGATGTAATGGTTGAAGAAAAATTTCCTTTGGTAGGTCCAAGGAACCCCAGTCCAACACTGATCCTAAAGGCCCAATGAATTAATCTGGCATAACTTTAGTAAAGAGATAGCTAATGGTGTCCAAGGATGGTAGGTAAAGGGGACGAACCTTATGCTCTCTCTTACTGCACAAAGACTAAGGGTGTATTTTCTCAAAATGTTACTTTACACCAAGTAGATGACTGCTCGGTGATTTCGGTGCATCTATAGTACACATATATTGTTTAGAGATGAACGAATCTATTCGCCGCTTCGTAGATTTGTATCGAATCTTGGAAATTTTCAGCTGCGAAGCGAATCCAAATTTCTTTGGATTCGCTTCGTATTATTCGTAAATCTTCGCAAAATTTAACATGCTAACGATACGTACGATACGTATGAAACGTAAGAAAGGTGAGGTGTGAGGCGGGACAATGACGATACGCCCATGCAAAAGCGGGAAAGTGAAGATACGCCCCCCTCAGAACTGGAAAAAAACAGCCTAGCCCACCAGGATCTAAGGCCTCTTTCACGCGAGCGCGACGGATTAGGTCCGGATGCGTTCAGGGTGCGTTCAGAAAAACTCGCACCATTTTGCAAGCAAGATCATTCAGTTTTGTCTGCGATTGCGTTCAGTTGTTCAGTTTTTTCCGCGCGGGTGCAATGCGTCTTGATGCGTTTTTCACGCGCGTGATAAAAAACAGAAGGTTTACAAACAACATCTTTTAGCAACCATCAGTGAAAAACGCATTGCATCCGCACTTGCTTCAGGATGCAATGCGTTTTTCACTGAATCCCCATTCATTTCTATGGGACAAGGGCTGCGTGAAAAACGCAGAATATAGAACACTGATGCATGAAAAAAAACACTCATGTAGACAGACCCATTGAAATGAATGGGTCAGGTTTCAGTGCGGGTGCAATGTGTTCACGTCACGCATTGCACCCGTGCGGAAAACTCGCTCATGTGAAAGGGGCCTAACTGTTTTGCACGTAAAGGGATTGAAGACTCCTCCCTCAGTACTCCACCCTCCTCTGAAGTCTGAACCAGTTTAGACCATCATGGCAAAAAAACAGCTGTGTCCAAATTGGAACGAGATGTATTTTGGGGACGACTTACCTGAACCGCCACCCGCTCAAGACATCAGGGTGTCACAACTCTGCCAGAGAAACCCAGCTTCAGTGCCTGTGTCTTCCTTACCACCTGCAGGTTGCAGGTCCAGGACGCTTGCGCTGCCTGCAGGAGTTCCCAGATGGCGTCCTCCGGTTCATGGAAAAGCCAGAGCCTCAGCCGGAGCCTCTAATTCCTGGACTGCCAGCACCACCACCACAGTCCTTACAGCTGGGTCAGCTGACCACATTATCATTCACCTTCCAATCCACAATGGTCCACCAATACCAGCTGCCGTGGAAGATGAAGCCAGCAGCAGCCGGGGAAGCTGGGGCTATTTTCCTGGATGCAACCTTTCCGGAACCGCTGCAGCCGGAAGTCCTTACCCTTGCTGTCCCGGCAGGAGCATCTGGAAAAGCGAAAATGGCTGCAGCGTGTGTCATCCGGACCCGGTCAAGTCCAACTTCAGTAAGAAGAGGGCACTGGAGTTCCACCACCGTAGCGAGCATGGCCTATAAGAGGCAGGAGAATCCTCTGATGAGCTTCAGCGGCAGCTCGAGCGAGGAGGAATTAAGGTCCCTCATATGAGGAACCCAACTATTGGCAGTGTCAAGGACACTGCAGGAGGACCTATGGGAGCCACACCATGGACTGCACCTGACGGGTGAGATGCTAGTTGGTGGTTGTTTTTGTTTAGTTTCTGTTGCCCCCATTTGACTTTCACCCAGATGGGCATGGCTGTCAGGACTCCTCCCATTCTGCAGAAATTTCCCTGTTGCGCCGAAGTGCGCCTATTTTCCTTTTTACCCCCTTCTCAGGTTATTTGGGAGCAGCCTTGGCAGAAAGGGTTCTCTATGTGCTTCTTTTTAATGTAATGTATTGCCCCCGTTTGACTCTCACCCAGCTGGAGTGGACATGGCTGTCAGTCAGGACTCCCCCCCATTCTGCAGAAAGGTCCCAGTTGCGCCTAAGCGCGCCTATTTTCCTTTTTACCCCCTTCTCAGGTTATTTGGGAGCCCTCTTTTCCAAAAGTGTTCTCTATTTGCTGCCATTCTCTATTATCCATGTGGATTACACATTACTTGTTTGGATTACAATTTTACCTCACGTGGATTACAATTGAATTTTGGAATATGTGTTCCAGACAGACAGTGTTTTATCATGCCAACTAGGATCCTTAAGGAGAGACTCAAACATATATATGAGCCTTTTATGCTTGCAAATGTGAAATTGATTGCACTAAAATGTTTGCATACTTATGTCTTTGCTGTATTTTAGCTACACTGTTTTTAATGGTTCAGCACTTTAGCCCATTGTGTGTATTCTTTTTCTGGTACTGCAATGTGTCCTATTATGCACTTATTGTACGGTGTTTTTAGTAAATTATTCACTTATTGATAGCTAGCAGCAGTGAGCACCTTATTTTTATAGTTCATATGGACTGCCTCTAAAGATTGTACGCCGCGGCCTAGCCTCGTGCGTATGACGCATTCGCACGTCAATAGTACGCTAAGGATCCGTACGCACTTTTGTACGCTAATGCTTACGTATTGTGTACTTTTACTACGCTGACTGTACGTACGTAATTTGGGCAGGAATGTTCACAAAAAACATGTATTTTTTTTTTACGTAGATTCGCCGAATACGTTTGTTTAAATATGAATCTTGTCAGAAATTCGACGAAGCAAATTTTTTATATTTCGCTCATCTCTAATGTTGTTCATATTATACTTTAACATACGTAGTAACATAGATTATAAGGCTGAAAAAAGCCTCTGTCCATCCAGTTCAGATGTTATCCTGCATGTTGATCCAGAGGAAAGCAAAAAAAAAAAAAACTGTATTTTTTCTGTTCTTCAGACGAATCAGAAGAACAGAAAATGAAACGGTGATGTGAACTCCCCCTAATATATATATTATGGAAAATAGGAGTGATAGTGCATGAAAAAACAACCCCCAATATCTTTTTTAATTTGTGCCAAATTAAATGTAACATTTTTGAAATAGGACATCCTTTAAACCCGGCTATGCTCATACAACTTGACTCTAATAGTTATTTTGGTAGATATTTTCATCTTATACAAACACTTTTTCTCCCCCATCAGAGACTTGATATTTTGGTTGTCTTATTTCAGGAAATGGCATTTATTATGTAAGGAAAGTTAATACACTGCAATGCGCTAATGTATTGTGATTGACCATATTGCCTCCTTAGCCGGCTGAATTCATTTTTCCTTCACATTATACACTGGTAGTTTCCATGATTACGACCACTCTGCAATCCATCAGTGGTGGTTGTGCTTGCACACTATAGGAAAAAGCACCAGACTATGTGATCTCCCGTGGTCTCGGCCACCAAAGTGGCCAGCGTTTTTTTTCTATACTGTGCAAGCACGGCCACTGGTAATGGATTGCAGGGTGGTCATAACCATGGAAACGAGTAGTGTATATGATGGAAAAATGAATCCAGCCAGTAAAGGAAGCAATATGGACAATCACAATACATTAGTAAGTGCCTTGTAGTAACTTTATCTACATGATAAATGTCACTTGCTGCAGTGAGACAACCTGTAACGGGAGGCCAGCGACGTGCTCCCTCCGTGCAGCGCCGCCGGACCTCTCCGCCCCCCTACACACAAGCAGCAGGGAATTGAAGTGCTGGTCTGGTCAGCCAGCACTTCATCAGTTAATTTTCTTTTGGGTTTTTAGCCATGTGGTGCTGATCACACCACATGGCTACTTTGCATATTGTTTTGGCAGCAATGCTCTGCCTCAGGTCATGTGATGCTGGCCACATCACATGATCCTGGGCAGGCTATTTAAAGATGGCAACTGCCTAGCAAGTTGCCTGTTATTGAAGTTCCTTCCTTGCAGTGCTATGCGTATTTCTTCTTGTGACCTACTGTATTACCTGACCTATTGCTTGTGACCTCAACCTTGCTTTTGCCTCATCCTCGGATCCTGACGTACACTCCTGGTTTGACCTTTGTTTGCCTGACTATTCGACTATTGTGTCTGTTTGTTTCCGTGTCCGTTTGTTGTTCTCCCTTCCCTGCACCCTCACGTAGCAGAGTAGGGTTTGCCGTCCAGTTGCTCCCCCTGGACCTTTAGCCTTGGGTGTGGCAAATCGGCAGGGACAGAGGTGGGGTTTAGTCAGGGTGCACTTCACCCCCGTGTTCCTGTTGTGACACAACCCCTTTAACTTAAAAGTTACATCATCAATCCATACTGTAATAGCAGTTAATGGATATAAAAGGAATCATCATCTTAGGCTACTTTCACATTAGCGTTTTTGAATTCCGGTATTGAGCTCCGTCATAGGGGCTCAATACCTGAATAAAACTCTTCAGTTTTGTCCCCATTCATTGTCAATGGGGACAAAACTGAACTGCAGAGAACGGAATTCTCCTAGAAGCATTCCGTTCCGTCTTCAGACCGGAGAGCAAACCGCAACATGCTGCAGTTTGCTCTCCGGTCCAGGCATCCGCACCAAGACGGATCCGTCATGACCCCCAATGAAAGTCAATGGGGACGGATCCGTTTAGTGTGACGCAATGGTAAACGGATCCGTCCTCCATTGACTTTCAGTGGGGGGTCATTCCGGATCTGTCTCCCTGCAATTTCCCCTCCCTCCAGCAGGTGGCGCTGTGGGTAAACTTAACCTTGTGCGCGCCGTCCTCCTCCTGTTCTGCACCGTCCTCCTCCTGCTGTCCGGGCCTATGTAAGTATATATGTATGTATGTAAGTTTATGTATGTGTATGTATGTGTAAGTGTATGTATGTGTAAGTATGTGTATGTATGTATGTATGACACTGTCTGGCACGTGTAGGGCCGGAGCGCGTTTCTGGCCCCACACGTGCATCTGCGGCAGCACGGATCCGGTGGCACTAGAGTTGAGCGAACGTGCTCGTAACGAGCACTGTACTGCTCGGATCCCCTGCGCTTGAATGGCCGCAGGCATCCGGATCGTCATCAGGGGATCCGAGCAGTACAGTGTTTGTTACGAGCACATTCGCTCAACTCTAGGTGGCACCCTTCACCTGCCGGATCCGTGCTGCCGCTAATGTGAAAGTAGCCTTAGCTAGGGAGATTATGTCTGCCCTTGAGAGAGGAAGTTTTTCCCAAGTCAAGTCTCAACTTCTACTTTGTCTAATCAATGGAGCAATATTTAAGAAACAACAAATTCTCTAATATTAGTGAAGTGATCCCCATGATCCAAGACCTGAAGACCAGTATATCCAGTCATCCTCTGCTTATCCAAAGGAAGAAGTACAAAGGTGTCCAAACTCCCCAATAACCTTGATCACTTTAATAAGAGTGGAAGGGCTATAAGAGATATCTGATAAGAGCATAAGAGCGTTGAGAAATAACAGAATGTCGTCAGCATATAAGAAAACTTTACCTCTTTCCTCCTTTACTCAAATTCCTCTAATGCTCTTATCCTTCCTGATATTACAAGCAAGAGGCTCAATGAAAATTGCAAAGAGCATTGGAGAGAGGGAGTACCCTTGTTGAATACCCCTAAAAAGCTAAAAACCTTTAGTCAATTCCCCATTAATGCTTAATCTAGCCTTAGGACATGTTTATAACCTAACTCCTTTATGAAGTTGTCTCCCAGCCACATCCTCTCCTTAACTTTCCAAAGAAAGCTTCATCCTTTTCTATCAAAGGCATTGAAAGCATCCAGGGAAAGAATAGATCTATTACTGGGGTTTCCAATTGGAATGTTTGCAAAAACATGTCAAATACTTATATTTGCACTCCGTTTGGGCATAAACCCATATAGATTTGAGTCAATCAGATCCCCAATTACTCTTCTAAGATGATAAACCAAAATCTTCGATAAAATCTTGGCATCAGTATTCAGGAAAGAAATAGGTAGATTTATATGATTCTACCCTTCTTGAGGATGAAAGTAACTATAACTTCAGAAAAGGTTGGGGCAGGGAGCTGATATCGAAAGATTTACTCAACTTTTGCAAAAAACATTGTTCCATATCTTCTATAGATCTCATAAGGTAAACCGTCTGCACCTGCGGAGGATTTACTAGGTATAGTTTTTAAAGCATTAGTCAGATCTCCAATAGTGATCAAGGAGTTCAAAAGACCCGACCTTACTGAGCACCAAGAGACTACCATATTTTTTGCTTTATAAGACGCACTTTTTTCCCCCAAAAGTAGGGGGAAAATGACCGTGTGTCTTATAAAGCGAATACTAGTGAAGCGCATTATGGAAGTGTTCACTCGTATGTATTAGGTGCTGGGAGCAAGGAAAGATACTCACCCTCCTGCCCTGCAGCTTCACTCCGGGTCCGGCGCTCCTCTGTCTTCTCTGGCGGATGCTCCACTGTCCTGACCACGTACAGCGTCAGGACCTAGTGCGGGCACTATGACCTGATGCTGCAAGTGCAGCGCCAGCAGGAGTGGAGCTGCGACGCAGGAGGGGTGAGAGAGTTTTTATTTTATCCTTATGGGGCTGATCTGAGGTCTGATGGGGGCACAGTGGGCTAATATGGCGGCACAGTTGGCTGATCTGAGGTCTGATGGGGGAACAATGGGCTAATATGGCAGCACAGTGGGCTGATCTGAGGTATGATGGGGGCACAGTGGGCTGATATGGGGGCACAGTGGGCTGATGGGCTGATCTGAGGTCTGATGGGGTTAGAGTGGGCTGATATGGGGGCTGATATGAGGTCTGATGGGGCAGAGTGGGCTGATATGGGGGCTGATGGGCTGATCTGAGGTCTGATGGGGGCAGAGTGGGCTGATATGGGGGCTTATGGGCTGATATGGGGGCTGATGGGGGCACAGTGGGCTGATCTGAGGTCTGATAGGGCAGAGTGGGCTGATATGGGGGCACAGTGGGCTGATCTGAGGTCTGATGCGGGCAGAGTGGGCTGATATGGGGGCTGATGGGCTGATATGGGGGCTCATGGGGGCACAGTGGCTGATCAGAGGTCTGATGGGGCAGAGTGGGCTGATATGGGGGCACAGTGGGCTGATATGGGGGCTGATGGGCAGATCTGAGGTCTGATGGGGGTCTGACATGGAGGGCTGATGGGGTTCTGACATGGAGGGCTGATATGGGGGTCTGATGTGATGTCCTAAAATTTATGGGGGGTCTGATATGAGGTGTGATGAAAAATATTTTTTTCTTATTATCCTACTCTAAAATCTTGGGTGCGTCTTATCAAAGGGTGCGTCTTATACAGCGAAAAATACGGTACTTTCCACTATATATGCTTCTATTTCCAACTCACCAATGTCGTCTTCCTTTCTATAAAGGTTTTCATAGGAAGAGAGAAATTCCTGTGCTATGCTATTTTGATCCTGTATAACTACCCATTGATCTAGTTCACTGACTGATATCATGACATGGACTCGTTACACCTTGGACCTATTGGAGCACCGTGGTGCATCTTCTCCATACAAACCCTGGGTGTACCAGTGACTGCTAAAATAGTGACACTCTGTATCTGCTGTGACCCTGATACCTTCCACATTCCCAGGCAGACACTGGACTACTAGCTGAATAACATTCCTGGTAATTGCAAGCACTCATCACATTCAAGTGAATTGAGCGAGTATTCATTATTACACTGTACTTCTGAAACAAAGTGCAGTGTAATGAACAGGAATCAGCGCTCGCATGGAGCACTGTCTTCTCTTCAAACATCTCATTTGTGGAGGTGCTTTGGGTGCCGGGTGTCAGACTCCCACTGATCAGATATTGTCGACTAGTGTTGAGGAAAATGAGCTTCGGATCACAGATCACAGTAACTCTACAGCTAACAGAATGGATTACCTATGAATCTTTGTGCACTGCACACTTATGTACATGGCAATAAATTAGACTTGCCGGTAACAGTGGCCTGTAATACTGAAGCACAGTAACACTACAGCTAACTGAACGGATTAGCTATGGATATTGATGCACTGTACACTTATGTACACAGCGATAAATTAGACTTGCTGGTAACAGTAGTTGCGTACATAGAGAAGTAAGGGCCCCATAGCAAGGATCAAACCAGGCCCCCCACACAGGACAGAAGGGTTTCCGCCTAAACCCTTTTCAATGACCCTTGGGACATTTTTCCACTGCCTCATTTGCTAAAAGTTGTTCCTTTAGAGGGTAGAGTCCTGACCAAGTTTTCACCCCCAGTAGAAGAGGAGATAATCCCAACTAAGACTGGGCCCCCTCTTGCCTTGGGCCCCATAGCAGTCGCATGGTCTGCCGCTATGGTAGTTATGCCTCTGGGTAACAGTGACTTGCAATATTGAAGCACAGTAACTATACAGCTATCAGAAAAGATTAGCTATGAATATTGGTTTACCACACAGTTATATACACGGTGATAAACGGTAGCAAAGTCTGTAGTTTAGCTCTCCCTCCACTCTCCCTGCACTCTACCTCTCCAATATTGTCCTACACTCTCTATTAACAGTTTGCAGCAACACTGTCCCTAGTGCATGAGCGTATTGTGACATCTCTCACTTTGATCAACTCACAGGAAAATGCTGGCGACAAAACGATGAAGACGATGAAGTTACATCTGCAGAAAAGGCTTTAAGTTTAACCAACATAAAGTCCCTCAAGAACTTCTTTCATCATAAAAATACTCTAGACATCACTATTGTTACACTCTGTAATGCTGTATGAGAAGGATCTTGTTTCAGTCTTCGTCCCAGTTGAAAAAATTGAGACAGGCCCAAGAACTTATACACCAATTATATAATTTAGAGACCCAATAAAGCCCACATCTACCTTCAGCTTATCAAAACAAAATTACAGAAATATGTTTCCAACTCTGCTCTTGCCTCTTGCATAAATATGAGCTTGTGCTTTTGTGTAACACATCAAAATTTTATAACTTGAGGGATAAGGCCCGTGTACTACTAGCACGTAGGCTGAAAAAAAAAATCAGAAATGAAAAAGTTTGGTGGATGGCACTATTATCACCCACTCTTTAGAAATAGTAAATGGTTTTGCATCTAATTATCATAAACTGCATAATGGAAAAGAAGATTCTGATACTCCTTAACCCACTGAACCTATTATTACCTCATTTTTAGAATTTTTGAGGACCTACTATCTGTGAACAGTACATTCTTAGATACAGAAGTGGTTCATTTGATTAAAACTCTTAAATCTAATAAAGCTAATGGACTGGATGGTTTCTTAGGAGAATATTGCAAAAATACCCTAATACCTTATCTCACCTATCTTTTTATTTCTTTTATGGTGTCTACTTCTATCGCACCGGAGATGCTTATTGAAACTTTACCAAAACCGGGAAAAAGCCTTCAAAAGACTTCACCTCTTATTTCAGGCCCATCTACCTTTTAAATAATGATGTCAAATTATTTTCCAAACTTATAGCCTTGCAAATCATAAACTTCAACTTCCAAAGCGAATTTCTTCAGATCTGGAAGACAATGTACAGTAGTGATGATACTAGATGTATGATTGATCTTCTAAAAATCGCAGAACGTTCAGGAACCTCCACTGTATTAATTTCAGCCAATGCCAAAAATGCATTTGATAGAGAGTACTGGGGGTTCCTGGAGGTGGTGCAACACAAATTTGGTTTTGATTACCCTATTTTAGCTGATATTATGAATCTACTCACAACCTTTCTCTAGGGTGCTTGCTTCTGGATTTTCTTCTAAATATTTTGATATTACTAAGGGCACCAACCAGGGATGTCTCCTGTTGTGCCTAGTTTGCACCCTTGAGATGGAGCCACTAGCTGAAATGGTCCGCACCAACCAGGAGATCAAGGGGTTGACAGTTGTAAGAAAGAACTATAGTATAGGCCTTTACACAGATGATGTTCTCTCACTGGCATACCCTGAAATATCACTACCTGCTGTCACTGACACTCTTGTAAAATTCTATACTGCTTCTTCTTATAAACTGAGCATTACTAAATTGCATATATTAACAGTATTTATTTTAAAAAAATATCTCATTCATCTGAACCTAAAAATAAAAATGTATTAACTGCTAGAATGCCAGGTGGCAAGAAAAAAAATAAACTATTTTGGTCCATTTTACAAGAATCAGTTCAGGGAAAACTGACATACTGTCCCAATTTCAGCTCATCTAGATATTGTTGTAAACTACACCAAGATTTGGGATATCTAGCTCTTGAGAAATCTTCATTTTGCCTGGCAATGGATCGAGGCTTACTAGAAAAACATATGGACTGAGATGCACCATTTAGAACTAGGGATGAGCGAACTTTTGAAAAGTTCGGTTCGCTTCGCCGAACTTTCGTGAAGTTCGGATTCGTACGAACCGAACCTAAAACGAACCTTGCTATAACGGCTGAATAATTGCTGCAACAATAATAGGAGTCTGATAGGGTATAGTTTCGTTTACTTGCAGTTGCTATTACAATGAAAAAAGTGGAAAAAATCCAAGTGACTTCAACAATGGCGACGCAAAATATACGCATATTTGAGAATTTACACTAATGCGTACGCTAATGCGAACATTCCCGCACAAATAACGAACATACAGTCTAGCGTTGTCAAAGGTACGCTACTTAACTAAATCAATATGTACGCATTAGCGTATGCATACACTGCGTCTGCGGACATTCCTACTCAAGTAACGAACATACAGTCTAGCGTTGTCAAAGGTACGCTACTTAATAATGTACACTAATGCGTACGCTAATGCGTATGAATTCATAAAATGCGTGTACACATTAGTGAACATTCTCAAATATGCGTATATTTAGGGTATGGCATATGGCATATTCCATACCCTAAATATACGCATATTTGAGAATGTTCGCTAATGTGTACGCATTTTATGAATTCATACGCATTAGCGTACATTCTCAAATATGCATATATTTTGCGTCGCCGTTATTTTAACCAGATTCGTTACGAACTTTCTCAAAATTCGGTTCGGTGACGAACCGAACTTTTGGGAAAGTTCATAACGAATCTGGTTCGTTACGGTTCGGTTCGCTCATCCCTATTTAGAACCAAAATTGTGCCATAATTCTGGTGTACAAATTTTTGTGCAAGAAAACTAGTAGCAGGTATAGAGTTAGACAAAAGTGTCTCACCCTTCACCAGATTTATCATCCAGCCTGAATCACTGTGATCAATCTGGTGCAGGTTTTAGACAGACGGTCTAAATTTATAGTCATAAAAAAAGTCATTAGTCATAGTCATTTAAATGTCATTTATAGGATTAGTAAATCTGGGCTACTGTATTGTGCCCAATGTAGGACCTAAGGATGCAGGACCTCTCAGTTCCTGTGTTAATCCGCACCCTTCACGCCCTGCACTAGGCACAATGGGGCACATTTATTAACACCGCCGTTTTAGACGCCGGTCTTAATAAGCCCCTTCGCTGTTGGTGGATTGCCAAAGTTATGTAGAGACACCAGCCTCTATATAATTCGGCATATCCACCGCCAATTCTAAATGTAAGACACCTTCCTTTCTGTCTTACATTTAGACCATTTGAGAGAGAAAATGATGAATGAGACGGGCCTGCCAGTCCATCCCCTTCTCAGCCCATGCGACATTCTTTTTTTTAGACCTGGCATGAGCAGAGAAGAAGTAGCAGATTCTGCTGCAACATGGCAGAATCTGCACCAGATATACGTCACAAAAGTGGCACATATCTGTTGTAAATGACCCTCAAAGTTCTGTGTTCCTTTAAACAAAATTTTTGGATTGTAACAAAGATTTGTCTCTCTTCCATTAGGAGATTATATTAGCTAGAATTCTGGATTTGCTGTGACATTTACAAGTTTGTGCTGCGTATCATCTCCAAGTGTAATTTGGACGTTGCACAGTATCTGAAAAATAATAGTACAGCTTTCAGTTCTGGAAGAACGCTTAATGTCTTGCAATCGATACAAAGTAATGCACTAAATATTTGCCTTTATGTCAATTGGCAGTGAAATTCCTTGGCAATGATATATGAGAACAGACATTACACATCTGCAAAACCATTTTAATTTGATTTGTATCCAAAATAGGTTAATCTGCTCTTCTGAAATCATTCTTCAGTTTATTAAATGGCAGAGGAACAGAAATGTATGTCTTATACAACATCGTTGGCCGCTATAGATATGAGTCTTAAAGAGACTAGAGCTTGCAATGCATTCTTGGTATTCAACTGAACGTCTGTAGAACTAGTTGCCAGCACAATCGCTATCTCCTACTACGTGGTGACTTTTACAAAACACAGCTTGTCACATAAGGATATAGTATCGGCACATACCCATTGCCACCAGCTACTATCCATTTACCCATTGCCATCTAAATATCACTGTCACTTGAACATTGCTAATACTGTTTTGATGATAAAGAGCTTGAAAGATATTGGATACAGTCCTAGAATATCCAAAGTGTCATACACAACTTTTCAGGGCAATCGGGGCACTTTTGATTTGAGTCCAATTGGACCAAATCAAATCTGAAGGCCAGTTTGACCAAATTGGGTCCAAAAGGAATATGCATATACTCAATGACAACCATACATAATAACCATATAATAGTATGGGGCTAACACTATTAAACACTACTTGTAATTAGATGAGCGAATCGAATCCCACAACTTTCCTTGTGCTTCATGTTAGCGAATTGATTTAACCTTAAATAGTGTAAAAAAAAAAAAAATCATACTTACCTCTTCCATTTGCTCGTGATGGGCCACCAGCCGCCATCTTGATTGAAGATCTCGGCCAAAATCCAGTGCGTGGTGACATATGACATCACCATGCCGGCCAGCGTGATGACGTAATCTCGCGTCACGTGAGATTTTGCTCTAGATCTTCAAGCAAGATGGCAGCGCCAGCCCGTCGTGGGCAAATGGAGGCAGTATGTTTTTATTTCATTTTTTTTAATGTTAATTTCACACTGTTTTTACACTCAGACGCCACGATCATGTGTGAACACAGCATCTGAGGGGTACAATGACGGGGGGGGCACTATCTCAGCTCCCTGTCATTGCACCCGCTACTTACAAAAAACATGTGCTTCATGATGAAGTAATTCGGCACAAAGCAAATTATTTTGTAAAATTTGGCGAATCAGCCAAATTGAACTTTTCAAAAATTCACTCATCTCTACTTGTAATACTAAAAAAAACCACAAAAACACAATACATACCTTATCGGTACAAAACATGGACTAAAATGAAAACAGTCCCAACATTATCCAGAAGGTCTCCTCCAAATCTTCCAGACTCATCCTTGGCATGATGGTTGATGGTTGTGCCACGACCCACCACTAAAACCACTCAGCATAAAAAATTAAAAAAACTGCCTAAAATAGATATAATAGGATTATTAATTGGCCTATGGGACTAAGTGTGTGTAATAAATGTCTACGCAGCAGCTGCCAACAATTCAATAAATATTTGTTAGAAGCGCTTGGCATATTTATCTCATCCTATGGGCATTTGCAGGAAACAAGCAATGTATTTTTCACTCCCTCCATGTACGGTAACAGGCATAAGGTCATGCGAGTGTTGGGAAGATCGTTGCAACCAGAGGCTCATTAGCTCTCAGCAAGCAATAGCCAGATGAGGCAGTGCAAGATTTTTCTTTCATCATTCATGCTTGAAAGAAATCTGTCAGCAGCCCCATGCTCTTAAAACAATGTGAATTTAGGTGACAGCAATCTCATTAGTTTGAGGACATTATTCAAAGAATAGAAAGGAAAGAATTCTGTATTAAGAAAGAATCAGGGACTGATGAGTAGATTGTAATAAAGACACGGAGATTTCTTCACAAACATTGAGATGTACATGGATGGTAACGTAAATTATGGGGAAGCGTTAATGGGGCATATTCTGCTACAGGAGGTGGCAACCAGTCATTAGGTTTAGGGTGAAAGCGAGGTGAACAAACTGAGAGGGGGAGGGGGGATCATTAGTAAGAGAATTGCTGTTCATTTATCGTATCTCAGAGGAAGTGAATTTGGACATGTCTTGAACGTCTTAAAACTTAAAGGGGATCTGTCACAAGTGACCTACTTATTCAGCTGTTTGCAGACTGTTTATTTGGCTGTGTTTCACCCGATTAAAACATTTTTTTTCTTTTGTTGACCCAATGCTCCATTCCCGAGATATAATACTTTTTTATGCAAATTAGGCATTTGATGCTCTAAGGGTGTCACCATTGCTCTTGGAGCATCCAAGCTCCACTGCTTTCTTTGACCAGCCCCTTCTTTGCTGCTTTTGTAATACTCCAGACTTGGGGGGTATTACACATTTTTTATTGTTGTGTATTATGCATTTTACTGTTTGCTTCTGGCCGTAGCTACCAGCAAGGAAAGGTTGGCAGGAACAGGGTTAACCACCCAGTCCCTCCCATCTTGGTAGGAGTGTGATGGATCTGCCTCCTACCAAGAAGGGGAATTCCTGAACACAGACAGATAGAAGAGGAAGAAGATTGCAGAGCTCTTGCTCCTGTTACAAATTCCTCAGAGAAAACTATACCAAATGGTCCTCAAATGAAGCCTTGAGATTCCAGATAGCAAGGTGAACTGCTACATCTCACTCTACATAACTGTGATATCTCCCTCTAACCTAGCCACCCATTACAAAACAACCATTAGGCCAGTATCACCTAAGTGATGAATTGCCATCAACCAATCTGCCTCCCTATCTTTGCTGGTACCAGAGAAAAATTGCACTTAATGGGGTTGTCCAAATAGTTCTTTTTGTTCTTTGTATGTTTCTAGCTAAGAAACCAGTCATAGGTGGCAACAAAGACTGTATTTCCCTATCCCTGTAAGGGTCTTTAAATTCACTTACAGTACTTCATCTACAGTGGACCTGTTCTCCTAGATAGCTGAGCATCACATGACCTGTGATGTCAGCCTCTTTCCTGCTCTGATGACATTCTGTGCAAAAGCCTGAAGGAGCAGGATGAGCAGGTTTGCTTCTGTGCACGGAAGGTCATTTTGAAGGCTGTGCTGGTTGGAGTTACAAGCTACAATCCCTGCACTGCCCGATCTGCTGGCTGAGCTGTCTGCCCTGTGTCCCCTCTTACACTGGATTCATCAGCAAAGTTTAACACTAGAGATGAGCGAGTAGTGAAATATTCGAAAGTTCGAAATTCGATTCGAATAGACCGCGAAATTCGACTATTCGACCAGATATCGAATCCCATTAAAGTCTATGGGGAAAAAATGCTCGCCACTTGGAAATCTCAATTCGACCACTTGGAGGTCACCAAGTCCACCCTGGAACCTCAGAAAAGGATGCCAACACTGCTGGAATGCAACTGGGACAGCAGGGGAAGCATGTCTGGGTGCATATAACGCGCCCAAGTCGCACTATTACGCCACTATCACAGCCTCTCAACAATACACTCCAAACACAATATAACCTCTCTGTAAAGTGAGACCATACAAGGAAACCTTCTTTCCTCTACATTGCCATGGACCCCAAGCCAAACTAGACAAAAAGAAGATGAAATTCTGCACCCCTTAAAATCACGTTGCCTATGACAACCTCAGATGGCATAGGCAAGGGGGAAAGCAAATAGACCCCACCCCTAATTGTCATTGTGTGTGTGTGTGAAATGTGGTCAGACATGTCTTCTTTAAAATGTAAAAACAACTCAAACACATGCAGAAGCCTTAAAATGCCCAAATTGTTGGCGCTAGAGATGTCAGTGACCCGACCTGGCCCAGTGTCATGTCTAGCAGGTAAAGCAGTGGGGATGTTGAGGGATGCGTAGGACCGCAAAAGGCAGGAAGAGGCCGTGGGCTGGCCAGAGGCTCATGGAAGATTTTGTGGAGGCCCAAGAGGTGAGACGTCTTAAAAATTGTGTGGAGGCTAAAGAGGTGAGACCTCTTAAAAATTATGTGGAGGCCCAAGAGGTGAGACCTCTTAAAGATTTTGTGGAGGCCCAAGAGGTGAGACCTGTTAAAAATTATGTGGAGGCCCAAGAGGTGAGACCTGTTAAAAATTATGTGGAGGCCCAAGAGGTGACACCTGTTAAACATTTTGTGGAGGCCCAAGAGGTGAGACCTCTTAAAAATTATGTGGAGGCCCAAGAGGTGAGACCTGTTAAAAATTATGTGGAGGCCCAAGAGGTGACACCTCTTAAACATTTTGTGGAGGCCCAAGAGGTGAGACCTGTTAAACATTTTGTGGAGGCCCAAGAGGTGAGACCCGTTAAAAATTATGTGGAGGCCCAATAGGTGAGACCTCTTAAACATTTTGTGCAGGCCCAAGAGGTGAGACGTGTTAAAAATTATGTGGAGGCCCAAGAGGTGAGACCTCTTAAACATTTTGTGCAGGCCCAAGAGGTGAGACCTCTTAAAAATTATGTGGAGGCCCAAGAGGTGAGCCATAAATATATACATTTTTCTTATTTACGGAGCAATTCTACGGCGGTTAAGGAGGAGGAGGAGGAGGAGGAGGTGGAGGAGGAAATGGCACTTCATACAGATGGCACTTCACTTTTGGCTGCTTTCCACTGTTAACCTCTTAAACCTTTTGTGGAGGCCCAAAAGGTGAGACCTGTTAAAAATTATGTGGAGGCCCAATAGGTGAGACCTCTTAAACATTTTGTGCAGGCCCAAGAGGTGAGACGTGTTAAAAATTATGTGGAGGCCCAAGAGGTGAGACCCGTTAAAAATTATGTGGAGGCCCAAGAGGTGAGACCTCTTAAACATTTTGTGCAGGCCCAAGAGGTGAGACCTGTTAAACATTTTGTGGAGGCCCAAGAGGTGAGACCTGTTAAACATTTTGTGGAGGCCCAAGAGGTGAGACCTGTTAAACATTTTGTGGAGGCCCAAGAGGTGAGACCTGTTAAACATTTTGTGGAGGCCCAAGAGGTGAGACCTGTTAAACATTTTGTGGAGGCCCAAGAGGTGAGACCTGTTAAACATTTTGTGGAGGCCCAAGAGGTGAGACGTATTAAAAATTATGTGGAGGCCCAAGAGGTGAGACCTGTTAAAAATTATGTGGAGGCCCAAGAGGTGACACCTCTTAAACATTTTGTGGAGGCCCAAGAGGTGAGACCGGTTAAAAATTATGTGGAGGCCCAAGAGGTGAGACCTGTTAAAAATTATGAGGAGGCCCAAGAGGTGAGACCTGTTAAAAATTATGAGGAGGCCCAAGAGGTGAGACCTGTTAAAAATTATGAGGAGGCCCAAGAGGTGAGCCATAAACATATAAATTTTTCTTATTTACGGAGCAATTCTACGGCGGTTAAGGAGGAGGAGGAGGAGGAGGTGGAGGAGGAAATGGCACTTCATACAGATGGCACTTCACTTTTGGCTGCTTTCCACGGTTGGAGAAGCAAAGTCCGGGTCAATCCACTTGCTGTTCATTTTGATTAGCGTCAGCCTGTCGGCACTGTCGGTTGACAGGCGGCTGCGCTTATCGGTTATAATGCCCCCGGCTGCGCTGAACACCCTTTCTGATAGCACGCTGGCGGCAGGGCAGGCAAGCACCTCCAAGGCGTACAGGGACAGTTCCAGCCACGTGTCCAACTTGGAGACCCAGTAAGTGTAGGACGCCGAGGGATCGGGGAGGACAGGGGTACGGTCTGCCAGGTACTCCCGCAACATCCGCCGATACTTGTCCCTCCTGCTGATAGCGGGCCCCGCAGTGATGGAAGTTGCACGAGGGGGTGCCATGAACGTGTCCCACACCTTGGAGAGTGTTCCCCTGGTGGCTGTGGGCCTGATGGATGTTGTGGGACTCTGGGAGACCCTCTCCTCTCTGCCGCCAGCGATGGTGGGTGGGAAAATCTCCATCATGTTCTGCACGAGTTCCCTCTGGTATTCCAGCAATCGATTCGTCCTCTCCTCTACCGGAATAAAAGAGGAGACGTTATCTTTATACCGGGGGTCCAGGAGTGCGAAGACCCAGTACAGTTTGTTCTCCACTATCCGGACAACACGTGTGTCCCGGGAAAAGCAGCCCAGCATGAAGTCAGCCATGTGTGCCAGACTCTGAATAGGCATGACCTCACTGCCCCCACCAGAAGGATCACTTGCCATTTCCTCCTCTTCCTCTTCCGCCTCCTCTCCGCCCCATCCGCGCTGAACCAATGGGACGCACACAGCCTGACTGCTACCCTCGCCGCCAGCATCCTCCTCCTCTTCCACAGCCACCTCCACGTCGTCCTCCTCCTCATCCTCCTCCTCCTGCAACTGCCACCGTGAAGCAGACAAAAGTGTGGTCTGACTGTGTAGCTCCGTTGCGTCTCCTCCTACCCCCGTCTCCTCTGCGTGCAATGCGTTCTCCCTTATTGCGATGAGCGATTCTTTAAGGACGCCTAGGAGCGGGATGGTTACGCTCACTATAGCGTCCTCGCTGCTGACCTTCTTGGTGGACTCCTCAAAGATACGCAGTACATCGCATATGTCTGCCATCCATGGCCACTCGTGGTTGGCAAACTGAGGGAGCTGAGTTGGAGGCACGCGTGGATTCATAATCTGGTACTCCATCAATGCTCTCTGCTGCTCACACACCCTGGCCAACATGGAATAGGTGGAATTCCAGCGAGTGGGCAGGTCGCACAACAGCCGATGTTCAGGCAAATGGAGGCGTTGCTGGAGTTTTTTTAAGCTAGCAGCAGCTACAGTTGACTTCCGAAAGTGAGCGCACAAGCGCCGCACTTTCACCAGTAGCTCTGCCAGGTTGGGGTAAGTCTTCAGAAATTTTTGGACTACCAGATTAAAAACGTGGGCCAGGCATGGTACGTGATTGAGTTCGGCAAGCTCCAGAGCCGCCACCAGGTTACGGCCGTTATCGCACACGACCATGCCTGGTCCTAGCTGCAGCGGCGACAGCCACATCTCCGTCTGCTGCAATATGGCGTCCCTCACCTCTGGGGCGCTGTGCTTCCTGTCGCCCAAGCTGATGAGCTTTAGCACCGCCTGCTGACGTCTCCCCGCGCCAGTGCTGCAACGCTTCCAGCTAGCGGCTGAGGGAGATGTTAAGGCAGGAGGAGGAGGAGGAGGAGGAGGGGGTTTATCAGAACCCATGCTGGCAATCTTGGGCGGGGGTGGTAGGTAGGCCGTCTCTGTTTGCGACCCCGTCCCCGCTTCCACTACATTCACCCAGTGTGCCGTCAAAGAGATGTAGCGTCCCTGGCCGCAAGCGCTTGTCCACGAGTCGGTGGTCAAGTGGACCTTTGCGCTGACTGCGTACCTCAGGGCCCGCCTGATGTTACGCGACACGTGCTGGTGCAGGGCGGGGACGGCACTCCGGGAAAAGTAGTGGCGGCTGGGGACGGAATAGCGAGGTGCGGCAGCCGCCATCAGGTCGCGGAAGGCCTGCGTCTCCACAAGCCTAAACGGCAACATCTCCAGGGCCAGCAGTTTGGAGATGTGGCAGTTTAAGGCTTGGGCTTGGGGGTGACTCGAGGCGTACTTCCGCCTGCGGTCGAACGCCTGCGAGATGGACAGTTGTTGGGACGAGGAGTGTGAGGGTGCAGGCGAAGAGGCGGGGGAAGGGGAGGCTGAAGGAGAAGGCCCCAAAGTAGCCGAGGCAGAGGCAGATGTGGAGGTGTCCTGGCTGGAGGTCTGGACCGCAGTGGCAGCACACAACACAGGGGAAGAGGCAGTGGCAGCAGGACCGGGCGCAGTTTGTATTGCGTTTGCTCTCTCCCACTCAGCCCAGTGCTTGACTTCCAAGTGACGCCGCATGCCTGAGGTGGTCAGATTGCTCTTCTCAGAGCCCCTACTCAGTTTTGAGTGGCAGAGTGTGCAAACCGCGCTCAGTTTGTCATCCGCACAAACATTAAAAAATCTCCACACCACAGAAGTACGAGGCCTCGATGGGGGAGCTTCGCGCGACTGCCCGCTGCCGGGAACAGCTTCGGCCGTGCTGGCTGTGGCCTCACTACTTTGTCTGGACTGTCCTCTGCCTCTGGACATCCCTCTGCCTGTGGACATCCCTCTGCCTGTGGACATCCCTCTGCCTGTGGACATCCCTCTGCCTCTGGACATCCCTCTGCCTCTTGCTGCCTTTTTCGGTGCTGCGCAGACCACCACCTCTCCACTACTTTCCTCGCTGGACATCACCCCTGGCCAAGTGGGGTCGGTCATTTCGTCATCCACCACCTCAACTTCCTCACTCTGCTCCTCCTCCTGCCCACTGGACATTCCAACAGCCTCCCTTGATGGCAACTGCGTCTCATCATCATCATCGCTCATGATAACAGATGCTGGCTCAGGGTCCACATCAGCAGGAGATGGCGAAAACTCAAGTGTTTGGGCATCACTACAAACAAATTCCTCTGCTAGCTCCTGGGATTCTTCCGGCACATCTGAAAAAGGACCCGAAAAGAGCTCCTGGGAGGGGTCAATGGTGGGATGACTCTGTTGGCCAGGTGTGGAGGAAGGAGGGTCAGAGTGAGACTGTGTGGATGACTGGCTGGTGGACAACTGTGTGGAAGCGCTATCGGCTATCCATTGCACCACCTGTTCAACCTGCTCAGGCCTCAACAGCGGTGTAACCCACCCCCTGCTTAACTGTCCCATAAAGGCAGGGATTCTGGATGAGCGGGATCCTGGCTGACCCTCACCAGCACGCATTGTATCCCCACTGGCTTCAACAAGGCCCCCAACAGCAATTCCGCGCCCCCGTCCTCGTCCACGTCCTATTCCGCTAGCCCCCCGCCGCATTTTTTTTTTTTTACAATATTTTGCCTTCACAGCCGTGAAATTAGTTTGCAAGAGAACGCACAGTACAGTTGCCAGTTATAAGGCCTATATATTGTATTATTCAAGGTACACAGCCGTGTACTAAGTGATCAGACGGTGTGTATGAACACCAGTTATGAGAAATTACTTTGCAAGAGAACGCACAGTACAGTTGCCAGTTAAGGCCTATATATTGTATTTTTCAAGGTACACAGCCGTGTACTAAGTGATCAGACGGTGTGTATGAACACCAGTTATGAGAAATTACTTTGCAAGAGAACGCACAGTACAGTTGCCAGTTAAGGCCTATATATTGTATTTTTCAAGGTACACAGCCGTGTACTAAGTGATCAGACGGTGTGTATGAACACCAGTTATGAGAAATTACTTTGCAAGAGAACGCACAGTACAGTTGCCAGTTAAGGCCTATATATTGTATTTTTCAAGGTACACAGCCGTGTACTAAGTGATCAGACGGTGTGTATGAACAACAGTTATGAGAAATTACTTTGCAAGAGAACGCACAGTACAGTTGCCAGTTAAGGCCTATATATTGTATTTTTCAAGGTACACAGCCGTGTACTAAGTGATCAGACGGTGTGTATGAACACCAGTTATGAGAAATTACTTTGCAAGAGAACGCACAGTACAGTTGCCAGTTAAGGCCTATATATTGTATTTTTCAAGGTACACAGCCGTGTACTAAGTGATCAGACGGTGTGTATGAACACCAGTTATGAGAAATTACTTTGCAAGAGAACGCACAGTACAGTTGCCAGTTAAGGCCTATATATTGTATTTTTCAAGGTACACAGCCGTGTTCTAAGTGATCAGACGGTGTGTATGAACAACAGTTATGAGAAATTACTTTGCAAGAGAACGCACAGTACAGTTGCCAGTTAAGGCCTATATATTGTATTTTTCAAGGTACACAGCCGTGTACTAAGTGATCAGACGGTGTGTATGAACAACAGTTATGAGAAATTACTTTGCAAGAGAACGCACAGTACAGTTGCCAGTTAAGGCCTATATATTGTATTTTTCAAGGTACACAGCCGTGTTCTGAGTGATCAGACGGTGTGTATGAACACCAGTTATGAGAAATTACTTTGCAAGAGAACGCACAGTACAGTTGCCAGTTAAGGCCTATATATTGTATTTTTCAAGGTACACAGCCGTGTTCTGAGTGATCAGACGGTGTGTATGAACACCAGTTATGAGAAATTACTTTGCAAGAGAACGCACAGTACAGTTGCCAGTTAAGGCCCTATATATTGTATTTTTCAAGGTACACAGCCGTGTTCTAAGTGATCAGACGGTGTGTATGAACACCAGTTATGAGAAATCACTTTTGCAAGAGAACGCCACAGTACAGTTGCCAGTTAAGGCCTATATATTGTATTTTTCAAGGTACACAGCCGTGTTCTAAGTGATCAGACGGTGTGTATGAACACCAGTTATGAGAAATTACTTTGCAAGAGAACGCACAGTACAGTTGCCAGTTAAGGCCTATATATTGTATTTTCAAGGTACACAGCCGTGTTCTAAGTGATCAGACGGTGTGTATGAACACCAGTTATGAGAAATTACTTTGCAAGAGAACGCACAGTACAGTTGCCAATTATAAGGCCTATATATTGTAATATTTCAAGGTACACAGCCGTGTACTAAGTTGATCAGACGGTGTGTATGAACACCAGTTATGAGAAATTACTTTGCAAGAGAACGCACAGTACAGTTGCCAGTTATAAGGCCTATATATTGTATTTTTCAAGGTACACAGCAGTAGTGCCAAATATAGTTTGGTATGTAGCAGAGCACCTAATACACCACTAATGCCTCTCTCTGTCCCTACTCCAGCAGCTATCCCTGAATACAGCAGCCGTTCTCTGTAAAGTCTATATTGTAGTAAGCTATCACTGAAGTCCACTGTAGTAGCCCTGATAAGGGCTTTTAATCACGCTCCTGCCTGTCCAACAGCTAAAATCTGTCTCTCCCTTCTCCAGCCTCTGTCCCTGACTAAGTTCACGCAGCATATGCGTACGAGCAGGAAGAGCTGAGTTTTTAATATTCGAGGTCACATGGTTTTTCCAGCCAATGCATGTAGACGCCGTTTTCGCGCTGCCAGCGTGCTCAGCGTGCCTGTCATACCCCCCCTGCATGGTGATTGGTGGAAAAAGAGCGCCAGGGAAGGTGGGAGGGGAAACGAATTCTAGGTGCGCCATCGCCGTTATACTCGAATTAAATCGAGTACGCCGAATATCGTAGTATTCGATCGAATACCAGCTCGATCGAACACTACTCGCTCATCTCTATTTAACACCTTCTACCATAAGCAGCATAGACTCAGGACTGGAGGCTCTACCTCAGGTACTGATTAGCTACAGGGTTTCTTCTTTTCCTGGCACTGAATAAATGCTGTACATAGGATCTTCTCTCCCTCCTCACAATGCAAACACAGATCTGACAAAGACTGGAGGAGTTTTCTCCGCTGTACTCTTCTGTTGGCTGTGAGGAAGTGTCTACAGAGCATTGCTCAAGAACAGGTAGGGAGAAGATCCTGTGTGTATCAGCAATGTCACTGTACTGTATAGCTGGGACTTGTAATCGTACACATATAGTATGAGTATCCCAGCAGTCAGACTGCAGACATGGCAGCACTTTTACTCACTCCATTTACAGAGCAGGGGGAGGGGAAATGCATTCTTTGTTGACAACCTGTAATGGGGATCCGGCTGTGCGCTCCCTACTTGTTCGCCTAATTGTGTTGCCACAAGGGGAAGGGCTGGTTAAAAAGCCTTTGGCTCCTCTGCCTGCTGCAGTATTGAACTATAATCATCATCCTTTTAATAGTATTGTAGTTGAGTTGAGTCTGTGGTACCTGGCTGGATACATAAGTACCTGATGTTCCTTGAGAAGGGCTCAGATGACCCCTCCTGGTCATCAGCCCACCGAATAATTTCCCTGTAGGGTCTATGGCCAGTCAACTCCTCTATAAAGGGAATTTATCAACTGTGTGGTAGAATTAAAATGCAGGAAGTCACACATTTTGGTACTTGCCAAAGCTGTTCTAATTTGTACTCAGGAGACAATGTTATAATAAATATATCCTTGTACAAAGGAGGTACGCTGAGTGAAGTTTTGAAAAATTTAATTTGGCAAATTCGTCGAAGTTAGTCCAAGAAATTTTATTTGTTCCACTATAAATCATGTAGACCCAGGTCTTTCTGCCTTAGGGTATGGCCAAGCAGAGTGGCCACACTGCGAGTGGGTTGTGGCCATGCTGCTGTGAAGAACAAAGCAGCCAATTAGCCCACAGCTGCCTTTCATTTAATAATGAAGACCACACTGTATAGTCCTTTATTGTTAATGGACGCTTTGCACCTTTAAGCAGCAGCATGGTGTCTGGCTGGTTAGGTGGGGGGACAATATGCATATTATTGCTGTTCTGGCCTGCAATCTCGTGCAGGTTATTTGACAGTAAACACAAAATATTAATCAGCCATGGCATACCCACTTCTCCAACCCGAGTACTCTCCTGCCCTATAGGTGGAAGTCCTTCTTCTGCTATCTGATTTTCCTCCTTTTCCACATCAACTAATATCGATGAGAATATGTCCTCAGGAGGAAGCTCCTCCTCTCTCTGCATATTGCTGACTTTTCTAGGACATGGAGACGTTGAAGGATGATTTTAAAAAATTAAACAAAAAATGAGTGAATGGTATTGTTTGGCACACTGGCACCGGAATAATAAAAGCTTCCATCTTATTGGTATTGAATTACATTTACAGCTGATGTACAGTAGGAATAAGTTAACACAGGAATAAAAATGATACAGAATAAGTCTCCCTGCACTGTCCCTGTAGTCTCCCTGCAGTTTCTCTGCACTCTTACTGCATTCTCCCTCTCCAATATTCTTCTATTAATCATTTTCAGCAACACTGTCCCTAGCGCATGAGCGCTTACCACATCTATCCCTATGCTCAGCTCACAGGACAATGGCGGAGATCATCAGGGTTGAGGATTTTTTATGGGCTGTGACATCACAGGGGATGGCTATCTGTGGACTGGCTGGCTGCATGGCATTAAGGTGATCTTGCATTCCCGTGATTCTTACTTTCACTTTGTCACCTGTACAGCTGCCATTTTAGGAAAAACTGATTTGTTACCACGAAGCGCCAGGAAATTCAGATTAGTAGAGAATTTAAAGAGGCTCTGTCACCAGTTTCAAGATATCAAGGTAGAAATATAAGCAGGTAGGGCTCAAAACACATATCACACACATACCTTTATTTCCTTTATTGAAGTAGCGATTATGCTGGAATATTCACTTTTATAAATATGCAAATTAGGCTTCGGAGCACTCGGAGGCGTGCTTATAGCTTCTGAGCACTGCATCTCCGAGCTCGTTCCGCCCTGCTTGTTAAAAAAATACGCCCCTTAGTCTATTGATTGACAGCGCTAGACTCGCTGGTCTAACGCTGACATCCCTCTCGTGCGCTCCCCCACGTCTGACGGCGCGTGCGCACTTTCCATGCAGTGCCGATCTCCGCAAGTCCATTTCCCCTACTAGGGGGAATGGACCTGTGGAGATCAGCACTGCATGGAAAGTGCGCACGCGCCGTCAGACGTGGGAGAGCGCACGAGCAGGATGTCAGCGCTAGACCAGCGAGTCTAGCGCTGTCAATCAATAGACTAAGGGGCAATTTTTTTTTAACAAGCAGGGCGGAACGAACAGGCAGGAGAGCTCGGAGATGCAGTGCTCAGAAACTATAAGCACGCCTCCGAGTGCTCCGATGCCTAATTAGCATATTTATAAAAGTGAATATTCCAGCATAATCGCTACTTCAATAAGGGAAATAAAGGTATGTGTGTGATATGTGTTTTGAGCCCTACCTGCTTATATTTCTACATTGATATCTTGAAACTGGTGACAGAGTCTCTTAATTTTCCTAAACTTCAAACCAAATTCCACTTCAAATGCTTCACTTTGCACAACATTAATAGGATGTGGTATTATACTAGTTATATTCTTGAACATAGGAGGCAGTATTGTAGTAGTTATGTTTTTGTACATAGGAAGTAGTGCAGTGCCAGGGGTGCCTTGGTTGCTACGGGGGCGACCCTTTCCCCCTCCAGGGCCCTCTAAGGTGATTTTCCTTTATGTCCCAGTGGTAAGCGTGCCAAGGGGTATTTAGGCCACTTAAGTCTTTGGTGGGATTGTCACGGTGTTCCTACCTCGTGAGATGAACAGGCCCCAGGCGGTGGCTCCGGCTGCAGAAAATTACTAGTAGTAGTAATTGAGGGTCGTCAGATGGGAATGATGCGCAGACTTTTGGGAATGGTTCAATGTAGTTTTATTAACTTAACTTGGAATGCAAATAACTCAGTTCATCCTTCAGCTTGGTGTCCAGCAAGTGCAGCTTTATGCATACTTGGCAGATGCTTGGGAATACAGGTTTCAGGCTTCCTGTCCTAAGCTGAGGCTACCTCTTAAGTCTGGCTTCCCTTGAGAGTATTGTTGTGCCTTATTGCAGGCTATATTACTCAATCTTTAGGGAGCAGCAGAGCTAAAGGTGCTCTGCTATCCTACACATGTCCTCCCCAATCAGGGTACAGGGGACAACTCCCAACTAAACTGTCATTTCCTCCTCACTGCAGGAAGTTGGAAGAACTTAACTTCTCTCCAAGCAGAGGGGGTCAGAATGGACTAAGGACTGTACCATTCTGGTAAAACTACATCTGAATCTGCCATAGTATTTACTGACACCTGCTGGTCCACCTGGTACATTACATGGGAAACAGTTGCATAACATTGAATATAATACATATTAATGCTGGTGATGACATTAATGCACAGAATTACATTTCCAGAGTAGCACACAGATAGAAGCTGGTTACGCAGAGTTGTAACACTACTCTGGGGTGTTATAGTAGTATTATAGTATCTATATTTTTGTACATAAGAGGAAGTACTATAGTAGTTATATTCTTGTACATAGGAGGCAGTATTATAGTAGTTATATTCTTGTACATAGGAGGCAGTATTATAGTTGTTATATTCTTGTACATAGGAGGCAGTATTATAGTAATCATATTCTTGTATATAGTAGACAGTATTATAATAGTTATATTCTTGTACATAGGAGGCAGTATTTCAGTAGTTACCCTAATTCCCTCACCATAAGAAACACTCCCCTCCCCCCCAAAAAAAGGATGTGGGAGAATGTCATCAGCTTATAGTGAAGGAAGAGCGTGCTGGATCTGCTAGTGGAGGCGCCATCCAGAGCATAAGAGGTACGTTCATTCATTTATTTTATGTGTCATCTGATATGTGCTAAAGAATGGGTGTCTGATAGGAGGTCTGATGGGGGTCTGATCTGAGGTCTAATGAGCAATGAGGGTCTGATTTAGGGATTTAATTTGAAGTCTGATGAGGAATGGGGGTCTGATGTGAGTTCTGATTAGGAATGGGGGTCTGATTTGGGGGTTTGATGAACATTGGGGGTCTTATCTGTGGTCTCATGACCGATATTTTTTTTCTTATTTTCCTCCTTTAAAACCTAGGTGCATCTTATGGCGAGGTATGTCTAATGGTGTGGGATATACAGTATATTCTTGTACATAGAGGGCATTATTATAGTGGTTATAACTACGGCAGGTTTATAGTATTTATATTCTTGCACATATGAGCAGTATTATGGTAGTTATGTTTTTATATACACAGGGCACTGTTATAGTAGTTATATACTTATATTCTCATATATTAGAGGCAGTATTTTAGGCACTACCAAAAAGCCAATGGTCTTAGAAAACCACAATAAGATGCACTTCCAGTAATTATAAAATCAATAAAGCAATTTTATTGGATAAGACAAACATGCAGAGTACTTTAAAAATTGTATGCAATGAGAGGTGGGTTTTCTAAGCACAGTGGCTTTTTGGTAGTTTATAATTATATTTAAACCGTTTTTGCACTCCTCACTATTAGTAGTGTGCCCCCTTTACTTAATAGAGGCAGTATTTTAGGCGTTATGTTCTTGTACATAGGAGACAGTGCTGGAGTAGTGATATTCTTGTACATACAGTAGAAGCAGTATTATACTAGTCATATTCTTGTACATAGAAGGCTGTATTATAGTATTTATAGTCTTGTACATGCAGTGCATTTGGAAAGTCTTCAGACTCTTTAAAGTTTTTTCACATTTTGTTACGTTGTAACCTTGTGCTAAAATAAAAATAAAAAATCTAGTTTTTCCACATTATTCTGCACTCAATGCCCCATAATGACAAACTTAAAACAGAATGGTAGAAATCCGTACTAATTTATTGAAAAGTAAAAACTAAAATCTTGCATTGACATAAGTATTCCGACCCTTTATTCAGTACTTAGTTAAAGCACCTTTGTCAATAATTACAGCCTCCAGTCTTCTTGGGTATAATGGCACAAGGTGTTCAAACCTAGATTTGGGATTTTTTGCCATTCTTCTCTGCAGATCCTCTAAAGCTCTGTCAGGTTGGATGGGAACTATTGGTGGACAGCCATTTTCAGGTCTCTTCAGAGATGTTTGATTGGGTTCAAGTCTGGGCTTTGGCTGGGCCACTCCTGTGTTGTATTGTGCTCTTGGCTGTGTGCTTAGCATCATTGTCTTGTTGGAAGATGAACCTTCTGCCCAGTCTGAGGTCTAGAGAACTCTGGATCAAGTTTTGATTAACAATATCTCTGTACTTTGCTCCATTAGTTTTATCTCAACCTTGACCCGTCACCCTGTCCCAGACGCTGAAAAACACCCCCACTGCATGATGCTTCACTGTAGGGATGGTATTTGGCAGGTTAAGAGTAGTATCTTGTTTCCTCCAGAAATTATGCTTACAATTGAGGCCAAAGTTCAAATAACTAATGGGTTTTATGTGTCTTTTATTGAGGAGAGGCTTCTCTCTGTCCACTCTGTCCACATATAGCCCAGATTAGTAGAGTGCTGCAGTGAAGGTTGAACTTCTGAATGTTTCTCCCATCTGCACACAGCATATTTGGAGCTCAGCCAGAGTGACCATTGGACTCTTGGTCACCTCTCTTACCAAGGACCTTCCCCCTAATTATTTAGTTTGGTGGGGTGGCCAGCTCTAGGAAGAGTCCTGGTTGTTCCAAATTTCTTCTATTTAAGAATAACAGAAGCCACTGTGCTCTTGGAAACTTTTAGTGCAGTAGACATTTTGTGTACCCTTCTGCAGATCAGTGCCTCCACACAATCCTGTCTCTGAGCTATATGGGCAGTTCTTTTCTACTCGTGGCTTGGTTTTGGTTCTGATATGCATTTTCAGTTGTGGGACCATATATAGACAGGGGGTGACTTTCCAAATCATGTCCAATCAACTGAATTTACCATAGTTGGACTCCACCCAAAGGTGACCCTCAGAGCTAAATTTCAAATGTCTTAGGAAAGGGTTTGAGTGCAAAAAAGTGAAAGGGTCTGAAGACTTTCCAAATGCATCGGACAGAACATAGGAACAGTATTATAATAGTTATATTATTGTACATATGCAGGGGGCCACAGGGAAGTACAGGACTGGTAGTGTCTATGAGGGTGGTGGTAATACTCAGAGTTTACAGTGATCTCTCCCTCTGGTTCTCTCTGGGGCTGTGCAGTGACTGGAGGGTGCACTCTTTCTTCCCTCGGGGAATTCTTTGGATTTGGGGCTCATTCTGGTGTTAGGTCGGGTGCCCTTGATGTTAGATGCATTATCTGAGTGTAAGGCAGGAGAGCAGATGAAGCAACTGGCGAATGGTGGAGTCAATAAGCAGGCCTGTTGGTGACTCTCTTTATTAACCCTTTTCAATACCGAGGCACTTTTCACCTTAAATCCCAGGCAGATTTTTGCAAATTTGACATGTGTCACTTTATGTGGTAATAACTTTGGAACATTTTTACTTATCATCCTTAGCCATTCTAAGGTTGTTTTCTTATGACACATTGTACTTCATGAAAGTGTTAAATTTGAGTCGATATATTTCACCTTTATTTATAAAATAATCCAAACTTTCCTAAAAATTTTAAAAAGTTCTCAATTTTCTAAATTTGAATTTCTCTACTTTTAAGACAGATAGTAATTAGTAATGATCGAGCATTCCGATGTTCGGGTGCTCGGGTGCTCTGGCCGCACACTAAGTGGGGCTCAAGTGCTCGGCCGAGCACCCGAGTACAATGGAAGTCAATGGGAGAAGACCGGGTACCCCCTGCTCTGCAGAGGGGAGGGTGTTTGGTCGTTGTGAGAAAGTGGTAGAAACACCACTGAAATTGTTAGGGAACAGCATGGGAGGATGTCTGGATGCATCTTGGACACCAAAGTCGCTGCTATTACCGATGATGGCCAAATATTACGCCACTTTTACGGAATGACAAACCTCCCCAAAACCCAAGATAACATCGATTTTACAGGAAATATTGTTAGGAAACATATATTTACTTGTACGTAAGGCACAAGTAGCAGCACGCCCTCACCCCTAATGTTTTACACTGTCGGATCAGCAGTAGGCACTCGCCCTGAATGTTTTACACGGTCAGCTCAGCAGCAGGCACTCGCCCCTACTGTTTTAGATGGTCAGATCAGCAGCAGACCCTACCCCCCAAATGTTTTTGAGTATCAGCAGCCCAACATGGGAAGGAGGCAAGCTGAGCGAGGACATCAGTACAGAGGGGGAGGGATGTGCAGCACCGCAACAGGCTGTAAGATGTGGTGGGTGGCAAAAGGGAGAAGGCAGGCCACAACAACAAGTGTGGACAATAAAAAATTGTCATTTGCAACCTGTTCCGTACCAAAATGAGCAGGGGCATGAACACTAGCAACCTGACCACCACCAGCATGATCTTCATGACAGCAAAGCACCATCAGCGAGCACATCCACTTCTATGTCCTAGAGCAGCGTACAGATGTCCATACCCCAGGCCTTTGAACGAAAGTGCAAATACCCAGCCATCCACCCACAGGCCATAGCACTAAATGCACACCTTTACAAATTGCTGGCGCTGAAAATGTTGCTTGTGGACACTGAGGCTTTTCGCAGTCTAATGGCGGCGGCTGTCCCTCGTTACTCAATACCTGTCATGCTCGGGTGTGGAGGGAATAGCCACACCGAGTGTACGAGGGAAGGGAAAAGACCAAAACCAGGGAAACGGTCACCTCCTGCAGGGAACCCTAAAACTAGGCCCTGACTGACTACCAGTATGAACAAGCCTTAGTGGTAGGAGAGTTCATACACAGGAACCTAATAATAAATTCACCCTAAAGAACCCTGCAGCTAGTGACACAGGAAAGCGTCAACCTGTTCCTCTAAGAGTAAGGACGAACAGGAGACTCCAGAAGGAAAACCACAAAAGGAAAATGTCACTTATCTTAAAGCAGATATCGCAGCAACCGGATCTCAGCCGAGATCCACACCACACACTACAAAGTAGGCAGAAAGTATAAACCACAGTGAATCCTGGGAGAAGAAGGAATAAATAGAGGAAAGACAATTACCACAGCCACAACAGCTGAGGGGAAGAGGTGTGGTAAACAGCAACTAAACCAAGGGAAAAGCATGTCAAATTATGTCACTTTTGAAAGCCGCGCAGAACGTCTGATACCAGACGCAAGCCCACTCGTAACATTACCCCTCCTTTTACGGGTGACCTCCGGGAAACCCAGGACCAACTTTAACAGGATGACACCTGTGAAAGGCTTTCACCAAACGACTGACATTCACGTCAGATGCCGGTACCCATGACCTCTCCTCAGGTCCATAACCCTTCCAATGAACAAGATATTGAAGAGTCCCACGGAGAACTCGAGAATCAATGATCTTGACAATCTGGAATTCCAAATTACCATCCACCAAGACTGGTGCGG